>NDGN011303432.1:0-20123 GCA_002564285.1 Tympanoctomys barrerae
GAGATGGCTCAGTGGAATAAGCGCTTCCCTGGCAAGCGCAAGGGCCTGAGTTCAATCCCCTGGGCCCCCATGGCTGGCTGTTTTGTCGATCTGTAAGTAGCTCAGTCCCACTTCGTGACTGAGTGTGAAATGTCACATCCTATATCATGGGCAATTCTTTATTTTGATTGGAATTATCTCAGCCGGCTCCAAAGAAATATAAATCAAGAGTAAAATGCAGGGAAATGGGGTCCACGCCAAGTTTTGCTGGGGGCATTGTGGTTCATATCAGAGAGGTCCCCGCTTTTCCTGCCTTGCATTTTTAATAAGTGGGTAACAAAGCTCTGTTGACAAAATGCTTGACACTTGCGCACGGTCCTTTAAGCTCAACAAAACAAGTCTTGATTCTCAAAGGAATTTTTTTGTTCTGCCTTTACACCCTCTTCCCAGCAAGGGCTCATAAAACAATACAAAATACCCTACAGAAAGCCTCGCATTTCCTACCACTTAATCATGGCCAGGCCAGGAAAGCCAAGGAAAATCTGACCACGTTCCCCAGAGTTGTTTCATTCACAAATGCATGAAATATCAAGGAAACTCACTGGAAATGAACTGCAAGCAGAATAACATATTTTTCTCCACCTTTGTTCTAAATATGTGATGCTTTATAATTACTTTAAAATTTACAAGAAAATCACACCGAGCTATCATTCTGCTTCTGGATTGAAACACCAGTGTTTTAATTTCCTCAGCATTGGCTACAAGGTGTCAGCAAAAACTGAAGGATTTTACTTACCATTAATGTAAATGGGCAACATACCACCCTTCTTATTTCTACCGCATCCTTGATAAAAGGGAGCAAGGAAAAAAATCTAACTTCAAAGGTCACAGTTTGTCACTTACCTACCATGCCTTCACATTCATAAGAGATGATTACTGTTTGCTGCCTGCACTGGATGAGGTGTTGTATGTGGGGTGCGAGGGCGGATAAGAGAGGTGGCTGGCACTGTTGCCCCACTTATTCAGGTTGGTCTGGTCCCGCTCAAGGGAGCACCACTGCCCAGATTGGCGCAGGAGCCTCACCTGCCTACTGGGTTTACGTGGCAGTGAAAAGATCGTGTGGCTGCGAATGCTGGTTAGAGAAGCACGTGTCAGTGGAGGAGGTCCTGCAGCTTGGTTAGCAAGTAGGCGAACAGGAAATCTATTATGGAAGCAAGCTCCTTGCTTTACAGATACCTCCATGATAAAGAGCAAGCAAAAACGAGGCCTTTAGACAATTTTACCAATGCTCTGCTTCCCAATGTGTCACTGGAGTTCACCAAGTCTCCTCCTTAACCTGCGCATTCTTCAGCCTCAGGCTGGGGGCGCTCACCACGGTGGGGACGCTACGTACCGTTGCACTGTCCCGTGGAGGTGAGGCGGTAGCCGGGCTTGCAGTCACAGCGGTAGCTGCCCGCCGTGTTGATGCATTCCGCGTTGCGCTGGCACAGCGGGCCGTTCTGACACTCGTCGATGTCTGCGGGCAGACGAGAACTCAGTATCTGGTGTTGAGTCAAAGAAATCTCACACTGAGGCAGATTCTTGCCCAGACATGACGGGTTCCAGCTGCACCCAGTTACCTACAACTGACTCAAATTTATCCTTCTTTCTAGCACAGTATCGCTCCACTGTCTATAAACACATTCGTTAATCAGGGAAGCGCTTATTCCACTGAGCCATCTCCCCGGCCCTCACATTCTTTAATCAGTCATGAGCTTAACTGTTGCATGCTTTCTCTTCAGAATATAACTTAAAGAGAAAAATGATTTTCTACTTCAGTAGTGTCATTCATAAGTGCAGGCTCTTGATGATAATACAGGGATTTGAGTGATGCTCTTTTAAAAAAAGGTCCTCTGGGACTGAGGGTGTACCTTAAGGGTAGCCCAGTATGCACAGGGCCCTGGAGTTGACAGTCATGACACCAGGCTGGCAGGGCCAGGACTTGGTACGGGCATAGACTCACATCCTAGCAGGTCAGGACTAGCTCAAAGCCCTGGAGTTTAGGGCACACAGGGCTGCACTTATGTGGAAGTTGTAAGGTGTACAGAGCAGTGAAATCTCAAACCCTGCATGTCTGTGTGTCACTGGGCAGCTTGGCAAAGTCCTGAGAGGCCAGGGGACATGGGAGCTCCTGGGTGGGGCACAGGGCCCTGAGCCGTAGAACTGCAGAGCCACTAGTGTCAGCGACTGCTATGAGGCAGCGTAGTCAGAGAAATGGGTGCGGAAGCCTCACATGAAACCTGCTGAGGCCAGCTTGACTCGCAGCAGCGAAGGCGAGCATGCGTGGACACCACGCGCTCCAGAGCTCCTGCTCTGCGCAGGAGGTAGTTGGCTTACTTTAACAGAAAACAACAGCTGCATCGTGGAATCAAACTTACAGCATCACAACAGTGACAGCAGAGCCTAGGCCAGACCATGGCGCAGTCTGGCCGTCTGTGGTTAGCGAAGGGGCAGCCCAAAATACAGGTAGGGTGGCCACAGCACCAGGTCTGGGTTCTTGGGTGGATGTTGGCTTAGCCCAACACATCCCCACAAGAGAATGCCAGATAGGTCAGCAGATATCTCTCCGGCACGTGCTCCTGTGACAGGACACACTAGGGCCAGGATCCGCCTGCAGTGGGTACACATCCATCCATTTTGCAGTACCGCATCCCTCTGGGCAGCAAACCTCGGAATAGCACACTGCCTGTCTTCCTTCCTACAACGGAGGCAGCGCCACCACAGCACAGCTGGCTCTGATCTTCAGGAGACTGACAGAGCACAGTGTCCACCCGGGTCACTGCAGAAGCACGGTGGGGCCCTGCACAAGTGCCTCTGTGATGTGCCAGCCTGCAGTCTGATGGCTCACATCCCTGGAGATGGCAGCCGCGCAGCTCCCTGAATCACTTCCAGAACCCACCATGATTCCAGAGCCATGTGCATTTGATCTGCAGCATTTTCTGAGCTTCAGAGGGAAGAGTGTGCTACGAGGCAGCTGTGCTTGCTCGCTCGAGGATGAATACTTGGGAAAGTGGAGGCCAAAAGCTGGAGCACTTTGTCACATGAGCATCTGCCACATGCAGTCCTGACAGCGAGGAACCGCTGCATGCTTTTAAAGTCATGTGTAGGGCGAGGTCTAGGGTGACGTGGTGCTCACAGGTGGCCTTGCCTATGGGTCAGGTCCAGGGCTGCTGCCTTAGCAAGTATGTATGGCACAGAGCCACCTGGGTCATGCTTCAGGGGACCTCAGAATGGAATGGAGGATGTGATGTAACCAGAAGTAAAGGCAGTGGGCACCGCGAGGCAGGTGCCCGAGGAGAGTGTGGTTGGAGACAGGCGGTCACCCCATTCTATGAGGCCATCAGCTGTGGGGCTCCGTCCACGCTCCCTCAGCTACGGGGCCCCCTCCCTTCTCTTCTCTAGGTCCCTGGTCCTAGGTGGCTTCCTTACTCCAGGATAGAGCCCGAGGCCTGAGCTGGCTGTCTCCATAGAAAGGCTGAGAATGGCTACCGCCTCATTCCTACAACCCGCACGGAACATGGGGAGGGACCCATGCCCACCCGGCTAGAATCATCGAAAGCCTGGTGAGAAAAATCAGCAAGGATGGGCTACGAATGGGCTGTCACTTTGCCTGGGCTGTAGAAATTGTCTGTAGTAGGTAAAAAGGGCCTTCTTATCTAACATTAAAATGTTGACCTGTGTGCTGTAAGAGAAGCTCTGAGGGATTATAACCTTTTCTGTTATGCACGAAATTCTGCTAGAGGCCCGAAGTTCAAACATGAAGAGAAAATCACTGTAGTTAACTTACGGCACACAACACACTTAACAGCCTGCAGCATCCCTATTGCTAAGACACAAGAAGCAGCTTCTACCCCAGATGTAAGAAAAAGTGTCAGGGGGCCGGGGGGATAGCTCAGTAGAATAAATGCTTCCCTGGCAAGGGCTTGAGTTCAATCCCCGGTTCCGCCGAAAAAGAAAAAAGGAACAGTGTCAGTGCTCTAAGGAACGCTCACAACCACAGGATGTGTAGGTGGCAATGTGGATAGTACCCGTAAGGGAAGCACCTCGGACACGCAAGCAACATTCCTCACATAATCCGATTCTAATTCTCTTGTGTGTGCATGGGGGATATCTTGGGGGATATCTGCAGAGACCTCGCGGGAGTCCCAAGTCTCTGTGCGGGAAACAACGCTGACCTTACGTCAAGCAAAGATGACCGAGCACGCGTGTCTGCTCTGAGGCAGTGTGTGTGGTGCACGGTCCATGCCGCCTGGAAGTGGCCAAGAACACTACCACCCCCTGCGGGAGGGGGTGCGGCCCCAGTAGTGCGCATCGGGGCTTGTCCTCATTTTTTGCATGAAACTTCAGGTAGCTCCATGCCACGCTCTTCACTCTTTCTGGAATTTCTATGTGGTGAAACAGGGCAAGCGAGTGGTCACAGGGACCCCTGTGGGCGGGCTCAGCCTGGCCACCACACATCCCAGCACCACTTACCTTCACAGACCAGCAGCTTGTCGTTGTAGAAGAAGCCCACGGGACACTCGCACCGGAAGCTGCCGACCATGTTGATGCACACGCCGTTCTCGCAGACCCCCGGGATCTCCCGGCACTCGTCGATATCTACAGACACGGCAGGCCCACCTGAGTCACGCGCAGGCTGGAGAGCACGTGAGCGAGGGTCGTGCGAGCGTGCGGGGCTGGCAGGCGAGGGGAAAGCGACCACAGCAGCGTGAGACAGCCGCGCCCGCTCGACACTCAGGCACCTCTGGACCGAGTAACTGACAGGTGCTCAGTGCAGCAGAGAAACGGGCAGAAGGAAGAGGGGAAAGGGGCTTATTTTCTTTGAGGACATGGAGAGAATTTGGGGGAGGTAAGAAATTCTCTGGACTAGATAGGGAGGCTGAGGCTTTCATGGCCTTTTGCCGGGGTGGAGTTTGGAGGGATGTTTAGATGTACCTGAGGGAGCTGATGGGGGGGTCTTCCCTGAGGCAGTGGGAAGGGTGGAAGTCAATTATGTCCTGGGCTGAATTGGAGAAGGAGTGGGAGGTGGTCTTGGGAAGATGGGCTTTTGTTTTAAGGACATCGGCCATATTAGATGACCACAATAATGATTTTAGCAATTCATACTAGGGCCAGAACCTATCAGTAACTATCTTCTTTTTTAAAAATGTAATTATGGGCATTTTTTTTCAATTTTTTATTTCTTTTAATTAATTTACTTATTTTTTGCAGTACCAGGGATCGAACTCAGGACCTTGCACTTGTCAGGCAAATACTTATACCACTGAGCTATCTTCCCAGCCTCTGTCTTCTTGGTTTTGTCTCAGGGCATCAACTCTACTACCACAGATTCCTCTGTCCCACACCTGTCACTGTCCCTTTTCCCAAACCCCCTCCCTCTTGGAGGAAGAGTCCATTTCCGCTTGGAAGGTCTTTTACCCCCCCCCCCCCATCTGTGGATGCGTGGAAATGGTTCCTTGCTATATAATCAGATAATGCCCCCAAATCCAGCCTCGCTGACAGCTGCAGGAAACAGGTAAGGAAGTGGCTGGGACTGAGGGTGAAGACAGCACCAGCACTGTGGAAGACGCTGCAGCAGGCTGTGTGCTTGTGGAGCCCAGGGACAGCTATGCCTGTGACACTACAGGTCTACCAGTCTCCAGTGCGAAGCACTCTCGTGGGAAAAATTCCACGTGCCCCACTGAAATTTGTTAAGTGCAGAAGTGCCAACCAAATCAGAAAGTGGGTGTAAAACAAGACTAAAGTAGGAGGCAGGAGACTGGAGGGCAGGCCTGGCCCCTCCCCGTCTCACTGGCCCCACCTCTTTCTTACCTGCTCTGAACTCCGTGCTATTCAAGGGTTCTCTAAGATAAGAGTGGCCACAGTGCACCTGACAGCAATAGTGGCCGTAATGTCTGGCTGCGTGGCCAGTGTGGTTCTCAAGCACTCAACCTGCGATTATTCATGGCCACTGTAGACACTGTAGGGGACTGTGCCCACCTCACCATTCAGGTATGCCCCAAGGCCAGGCAGAGGAGGAGCTTGCCAAAGCCACCAAGCCCATCTGGGTAGAGGCCGGGCCTGGTGCCGCACACCTGGTAACAGGCAGCCCTGCCTCCCTCCTGCAATCCCACGTGACCAGCACAGAAGCGTCAGAAAAGAGTTGTTGCTCTGGAGAGCTGGCCATGGCGCCCCACAGAGCTGGACAACGGGCCTTGGCTAGAAGGGGGTGGGCAACATTCCGGCCTCCAGCCACAGGTCTCCAGCCCACTGTGCCTGGGATCCTGTCTCGACTTGGTCGTGAGCCTGCCGGGTTAGAAGAGGAATCTCCAGACACAGTGAACGCTCAGGGTCCCACACTCACACTGCCAGGGTCCAGCTAAACACCCTGCCCTCGCTCCCAACACACCCATCCCACAGGCCCAGCCCCTGGCTGCAGCCTGGTTCAGGAGTGCCTTTACTTGTGCTGTCGTGACTGCCTCAACGTCCTCAACTGATTCACAACATTTCCCTTTCATGGTCATTTTGACTTTGAGAGAGCCAGAAGTCCCATGGCGCCAGAGCCGGTGAGTGCAGTGGATGGGGACGTGGCCTCACATTTGCCCAAGCCTTCCTTGCTGTGGGATGGCGCTTGGCAGCGGCGTTCAGGCTTTTAGCAGCTCGGAAGACATTCAGGAAAGAGGACTTCCGGAACTGCTGCAGAAGGTGGCCGGGAGGATTAGGAAGGGACGACGGAGCATTTCTCTTACAGTGATACATTTCCAAAATGTAAACTTGCACTGTATCTTGTGATCATCCCTTTTTGGCAGATGCGCACTCTCCACTCTAAAGGAGAAGTGGAACCGGCCACTGGTAAGTTTGGGAGTCTCTTTCAAGGGGCACGTTTTGTTTGGAGGCAAGCTGACCCGGCTCAGGATCTCAGAGCGTGAGCTGCCACTTTGAGTGCAGCCAGGTGCGTCTCTAGGTTCTCCACACCTTTGTTATTCATGTGGTCAAGTTACCATGTGAAATGCCATCACGAGAATGCAGTATCAGCAAACGAAAACAATCAGAGGCCATTCTTCTAGTGTGCATTAAGATATAAATGCTGCATTCATATTCATTTGTTTTAAATTAAGCGATGCGATATCACCAAGTTTAACAATAACTGGCTTAACCACATCTTTAGCCATTTTGAGACATGAGAGACTAAAGAGAGATATTAAAATTTTTATCTTCTTTTCCTATCTGGATTTCATTTGAACTTCAACTTGGAGAAGTTTATATTTTAAGCCAAGATTAATAAACATGCTACAGGGTTAGCCCCGTAGACTTTATACACCAACAATCCTAAGACCTTTCAGAAAGAGAGGATAAAGTTAAAGTCAAACAAATTCTTTTAGTCATCTAAATATTTTGTCATGGAGGAATTTGGTAACAATGAACCTATCGCTAAATAGCATGTTTCCAGGTCTCGAGAGCCAGAGGCAAACCAAGCTAAGAGTTGGGCCTGGATTCCAGTCCCGCTCTGTTATTCATTAGCTGTGAGGCCCTGGGTGAGTCCCTTCCCAGCTCTGGGCCTCTGTTTCTTCACTGGAAAGCAAGGCATTTGGCCTCCATGGTGGCTGGGGCTTCTCAGCTCTACCAGCAGTCGACACAAGTAGCGCTCCAAGTCCTTTCCCCCACTGCCAACACTGGAGGGCAAACCGTGCCCAGGGATGCCAGGTCCACCCCTGGAGGGCTCTACTGGCGGAGACCACTTATCTTCTGAGCACAGATTCTAGAGAGATTAAAAGACTGTTTTAGGAAGGGGAAAAACAATGTAGCTAGGGCCAGGTGTTTCGTGCCAATGTCATCCAGCAGTGTTGCCGTCCAAACCATGAAGTTTCTTTGGATGTTGCCTCCATGGCGGGGCCGTATGGATTTGGCACCAGGAGCACTGGGCTGATTGCTGGACCAGAGACTTGTTTTCTGGAAACTGGAAAAGCTGGCGTAGGTTTCAGTTTGCTCATTAGGAATAAGGTGATGGCTGCTACCAGACACAACTGTTCAGACTTAGAGGGCTTCGAAGGACATAGACAAATCTCCCCAGGGCCAAAGTGGTGAACGCAGTAGTTCTCCATCTACTTTACTTGAATTTGAACCACAGGGGCAATGTCTTTGTTGGCTGGACGCTGCGTGACGCTCCCGAGTCTTGTACCCGCTGATGGCACCCAGCTGCCCAAAGAGCCTCACAACAGCAGACTCTATTCCTCATCTGAAAGCCACCAAGCAAGCAAGTGACACCAGAAAAGTGCATGGGAGACAGAACTCATCTTCCACTAGGGCTGTGGCTCGTCTGGAAGGCCTGGCATGAAGACTCATATTAAACTCATCTTAGTCAAAAGGAACGACTAGCAATTAGTCAACCCTGATGTCCCCTGGCCCTGTTCCCAGAACCTCTCTCTTTGCTGATGCCAAGAGTTGGTTTCACTGAGCTTTATTCCAACTTTACAAAACATTTCCCAGTGTCCTTCATCACAAGCTACAAACGCTGCCCGTGAGGGGAGCCACCCGGGGTGTCTGCTGTGAACTAAGAATCGATCAGTGTTTCTCTTTTGAGAAAAATAGAAAGGAGAAAGCAGAAAATAGCAGAGCATGTTCCCTTTTTAATGCAAGAGCAAGACCAGAAAGCAGCGCTTGCAGGCCCCAATTCCGACTCACCAACGGGCAAGCCAGTGTAGATGTCAATGACGAAGCCGGGTCTCTGGCTCCCACAGAGGGTAGCAAATTCATCTGCAAAAGATAAGCACAGGGGGGGTCATTAAAGAGCCAGGACTGATGAAAAGGTTACTCACGATACATCCTGGAAAGGTGACTGTAACTAGACTAAACTTGTTTATCCATTTTTGCAGCAGGATTTCACTGCACAGTGCAGGCTGGCCTTGAACACACGATGCAGCCCACAGCAGCCTCCAATTGCAGGGATCCCTCTACATCAGCCCAAGTTCTGGGATTAGAGGCATGGGCCACCACACCCAGCTGCAACTGGAAGACCTCAAGACAAAAGTAGCTCCGAAAATCCCTTCAGTTCATAAGACAGACCCAGAAGGAAGATGACGGTGTGATGGCTGATCACGCGACGGGGGAGCATCCACCCAGCATGCGCCAGTGGCTACAAGCTGCCCACTCTTCACTTCAGATACGGTTCTTGCTCAGTTCTGAAGTGAGCCTGCAGCCTCCCAAGGAGGCAGCACTGCAAGGTTTGCTCTGCAAGGCCTTCCAGAGGCCCCTCGTCAGCAGGCTGGGGAGACGGCGGCAAGTACCTAAGAGCACAGCCACAAGCGACGTGGGCTAGCCAAGCAGCTTCTACCACCGTCTGAAATTTTAGACCCAGATGAGTTCACTTAGTATACAGAGTAGTTCTCTCTCTCTCTGTCTCTCTCTGTCTGTCTCTCTCTCTCTTCCTGCCTTTCTGAATTTCTCTTTCCATCGCTTGAATCCCTCACACTTGATAAGATGAACTAAATGCCATTGGTTGTTCCGTGACTGAGATTTTGTAATTCCTGCTCATAAGCAATGGGTAGAGTATCAAAACTCGAGGAAGCCTGCAGGCGTACTGGTAAGGCCCAGGGAAAATGAGTGAAAGGCTTCTGGAATTCTATTAATTGAAATGTACCAGGAAGCAGGCAAGGTGGCTGGTGCCTGTCATCCCAAGTACTTGGGAGGCTGAAGCAGGAGGATCACTGGAGCTCAGGAGCTGGTGGCCAGCCTGGGTAATACTGCAGAACTATACAGTCCTGTACATGTATGTGACTAAAATATAGCAAGATCTCCTTCTAAAGTCCTCTTCCTTAATCTGTGAGTTTCTAATTCCAACACGTGTCAGGCCAGCTAACATTGGTCATTGAGGAAAATTATAGACTCTTAAAATAAGGAGGCATATTTCAGAGCTCGTGAAAGCCAACACTAAACATGGCTGCAATTCAACATGGAGAGAAACACTTGCATTTCATGTTAAGGGCGTATGGGTTCTTGAATTCAACAGTCATTTCTGAAAGTCAGCGTGAGATTATGCTGGGGCTCTCTGGTGCACCCACCAGGCCAATGTGTCATGATCTCTGAGGACAGCATAGAAAGCAGTAGGACTTCTCTCCTCGTCTTCTTAAAAGCAAATTGTGTGTGTGTACTTAACACACAGTTTATAAAAATAATAAACGCCCCTTTCAAGAAAATTGAAAAGGTGCCCACACGTACATAGACACACATAGCTGATGTGCACACACGCACACCAACGTGTAGAACCTCCAGACTTTTTACTGACGAGAATATTTGATAAAAAGCTTTGAAGACTCACTCAAGATCGGCTGTCAGCAGACTCTTTAAGGGCCAGAGAGGAAATGTTTTGCGGGTTGCGTGGTCTCGGTCAAAACTCCCACCAAAGCAGCAGATAATGTGTGAGCAATTAGCATGACTGTGTTCTATCTTTTTAGGGGGGCGCGGGGGGAAGGGTCTACAGGGTGTTCAGGGTCTCACTACTAAATCTGACTCGTAGTGGTCTGCCTGCTCACAGCCTCCCAAGAGCTGGGATCACAGGGCGCGCCACCACGCCCAGTCTCACTTGCCGTCTCAGCGCACCACCACGCCCAGTCTCACTTGCCGTCTCCGCGCTCCCCGGGGCAGGGCTGGCAGGGCAGCCCTGGGTTCTATCAGTGAGCATGTGGTTCACATAATGTTCATGTCAGAAAACATCATGATTCTTTTCCCCAACCTTTTAAAATGCACAGAACCATTTTTACCTTGCAGGCCTTCCAGACAGGGCAGGCAGGATTTGGCCCAGGTGTCTGCGATTTGCCCTGCTCTTCAAATCTTTTGCAGAGCACAGGTAAATCATAATTCTAAGGGGTGCTTATAAAAATATTTCCAGAGTAAACAATGGGTGGGATGGTCTATTTGACTTAAAAAGAATATTCAATTGTGGGCGTGGCCAGGTACAATGAAATTTAATATTCCACATATCACCATGAGGAATAGGGTAGGTACTACAGGGTGCCCGCAGCAACTCCTGGCATGATCATTTCATGTAGCCCACGTGACTGTATTGGTGCGCAAGGCCCTTGTCATATGCCTGATACATAACATTCCTTGGGACATAGGAATCCTGTGAGGAAGTATTCCATTCATTTACTTAAAAGATATAATTTAACTATAAAAAATAACACTATATAACTCCTTCCCTGCTAGGAGAACGTGAGGAGAAATCCTCCTCCAGTCAAAAACTAGTAAGAGAAGCTGCGCTTTCCTTTGGTGCGGATCGCTGAGCACATCAGGGCTGCTGAGCACTGGACCCTTGATCGTGTCTCCCTTTCCAAATAAGCTCTAGAGATTTTGAAGCCAAAGCCTTTGCTCATCTGTGGCAGGCAAGTGAGAATTCGCAGCTTAGATTCTCTGTGTGCTTGCCTGCTCTGTGGATAACTTTCTTACTGTTTCTCATTTGCTTTTCGCTTATTTCACACTTTTATCTTTGGAGGCTGTCCTTAATTTTTGTGTGTGACATGGGGGACAAGTCTAGTTTTAAAGAAGTAAAAGGGGGAAAATCCCAGTTCACTCATGTACTATACTGGATGCCTAATGCTTCCAGTCTTCGTTTTACGGTGAACTCTGAGGTGGGGTTCGCAGTTTTGTGCTACGCTGGTACTGCAGGTCTGCTTACAAGTTAGGGGATTGATTAGAAAGCCTAATCTGTGACTCAGCTTTCCGCTGGAAGGACCCTGGTCAATGGGGAATTAAAATCTGAGCCATTTTTTAAAATTGAAAAGTAACAAGGCAGCCACTTCTTACTGCACTGAGACCATGCCCCCCTTCCCCAGAGATTTCTGGGTCGTTTATCAACATGGAATTTCTGTGCCAGCAAACTAGGATTCACCTGTGCTCGGGATGGGGCACTGCTCGCAGGGCTTATTCCAGGCTCGGCCGATGTTGTAGGAGCAGCAGCACATCTTCTTGGTCATGTTGAACAGCAGCTCTCCGTCACACGTCTGGTTGTCAGCATAGTAGTTCCTGTAGCACAGGCTTCTTCGCATGTCTGGACCACAGGATATAAGGATCAGCGATGCCGAGGAGAAAACACACATGTGTTTAGGAAACACTCTGGGAACAAGTTTTTCAGACCTTGATATTGGCAGGAACAGGCTGCCCAGACAACTTTTTACCTAACTCTGCTGCTCAAAGAAAAGGACTTGGACAAATGAATTCACCATGCAAATTCTGTGACTTAGTTCTGTGAATTACTCTGTGTTGCAGAACTGAGCCACTACGGGCCCGCGACATTAACCAACTGTACACAACTCTCCACCCGTCTCCCAGTAACAATTCTCCACTGCCACTTGGCAGCAAGTTCCTTATTTCCAACTCATGATGTTTCAATACTAGAGGCCAGTGCTGTAAATATAATTACATAAAGATACACCCAAAAGTCAAACAAAAGAAGTAGTATGAAACTGTTGTCTGGGATTTTCCAACATTACATTGTGAAGAAAACTCCCAACCTCCCACATGATGTGGTAAAAAATGCCAAGCGCACATCGCGTGGAGGAGGCCACCCTTGCTGGCTGAGGCAGCAGTGGGTGGCAGTGCCCAGTCCGGCATGCAGTGCCAGGCCAAGAGCAGACTGGACTTTGCTGATGGGAACCGAAACAGCCTGGCCAAGAGCACATGGCCTTACCCATGCAGTTGTTGCCCCCATTCACTTGCATGTAGTCTGGGGGGCAGATACAGGTGTAGTTGCCAACGGTGTTGTAACATGTCCCCGGACCACAGATTCCAGGAGTCTCACATTCGTTCACGTCTAGAATCCGAACAGAGAGAGACAGGTGAAGACAGGTGTGTCACTCTCTGGAATGGCCTAGTATGCAGTGTCAACATATGTGGTGACAGCAGAGGAGAAAGTCCACAGTCAGCTTTGAAATCCAGATGAGACAAGCAGAAGGCTAGTTAGTTCTTTGGGGCTTTTGATCTGGACAAATGTGTACATTTTCAGGAAAGTGAGTTTTGAAAAGGAACCCTTGCCTTCTAATGAATCACTAATACATATGTCCATAACGCGCCCAAAGGCCTACAGAGATGGAACACTGGAAAGACTACTTTGCGACCATTTTTTAGAATAACAACAATGGCTGTCACAGGTTCACAAAATCTATAGAAGGGTCCAGTATATCCTGGAGCCAGCAAGAATGGGCTTCGTGAATGTGCGCTGGTAAGACAATGTGCAAGAGGAATTTCATCATCGCTACCCCACGTTCAAAGGTGTTGCCTCGGCTCCCAGTTAACTCCGTGAGCTTGAGAGCTGGGCCTCAGGTCCTGTGATGATTAACTAATACTTACTGAGGCTGTCACTATCTCTGTTACACAACAAACCCCCATGGGAGAGCAAGGGGGAAACTACCATGCAGGCCAAGAGATGTGCTTTTCCTTAACTAGCTCTGCGTCTCCGGCATTGAGGTGAAAACTGCCTCTCCAACCCTGACCCACGGCCCAGGAGCCACTACTTGGGCTCCAGGGACAGAGCTGAGAGGGCCGTCCATGGACCATCAAGCTAACGGTGTGTCTTCTCCTGATGCTCATCTAGATGCACCCTGTGCAAGTGGCAAAGGACAAGCAGAGGAACCAGCGCTGCCCTGAACACAAGCACTGCTGAGACAAGGCCAGCGCTGCGCTCCTAACAAGCGGCTTCTCTGAAGAGCATGGAAAACTCTTTGTAGGCATAAATGGGCCTCTGGCCCAGCATAATAACACTCCACTTTTCCCAGGAAAAGTGGGAGATTTCGGACTTATTGGAAGTGACATCATCTCAAGAACGCTACGGCAGGCTGCCACATGTGGGGCCTGTTTCCCTGGCTGTGTGCAAGTAAGAGTCATGATGCCACACGACTGAGCCCTCCTGTGCTGCGGGCCTGCAGACTCGGTTTCCAGGTGCTTCTGGAGACCTGAGAGGGTGCGTTACTCAGCAGGACCACCCACCGTCGCACACGCGTGTGTCCTCGTTCAGGTAGTAGCCCGTGGGACAGCGGCACTGGAAACTGCCGAAGGTGTTGATGCACTTCCCGCCTTGGCAGAGCCCCGGGAGCTCCTGGCACTCATCAATATCTGCCAGTGGGGAAACAGAGGCACCTCAGTGCTGTCCTCAAAGCCCAGGGCACAGCGGGCGCACACTTTACAGTGAAGGAAGCAGAGGTACCTTCCAATATAACGGTGATGGGGTTCGGACGGAAACCTTCTCCTCCAGGGCAAAGAATTTTGTACTCCGCTATTGAAACAAGAGAGAAAAAAATCAAAGGGAATTCTTTTGAACCAAGAAGTTTTAGAAGTAGTAGCCCCAGGAGAAACGCTGCCATTTCTGGCCAGAAGTGCTCACTTTCAGGTGCGTCAGCCCCTGTCCCATCCACCTCAAGCAAGGTAACCCCTGGTATCTGTGCGTTGTCCTCTGATGGCTTCTGCCTGTGTTCCAAGTGTCCTCAGTCTTGGACACCTCAGCTTAGCTCCTGGCCTTATAGTCTTGTGAATTCTTCTTTTATTCCACTGTTTCTCCTAAAAAAATTTTCTTTCCCATCTCATTGTCTCGTAAGTTCTGCTTGCCCTTAGTTTCGCTCAGCTTTGCTCCCTGGGAAGTACAGCTTCCTCCAGGAAGAGCCATGAGCCTGCTCGCAAAGCCCTCCCTAGATGGAGCAAAGCTCTCTCCCACCTTTCCTGCAAATGGTGCTGCTCTCTGCTTCTCACTCAGACAGAAGTGAGAGGCTCGCTGCCCCCCTGTGAATTGAGAGCAAGCCGGCCGGGAGATTTCTGACTCTCCCACTGGGCCAAGGGGACCCACGTGGAGACTGCAGGAAGCTCCCTCTCTCGGCAGGTTCTCTGCGGTCTGTATACGAGAAAAAGGGCGCCCACTCACATGTGTTCACAGCCGGGCACACTTCACAGGGGGTGCCCCAGGCTCTCCCCAGAGAACAGCAGCAGGAAGCCTTGGAGACGCCAACCCCGATCTCGTTGCTGCAAGCTGTGTCTCCGTTGTCCCCCCGGGGCCGGATATCCAGATAGCAATTTCCCGAGCGGGTGTCTGTTCACAGACAAACGAAAAAGTGTCAGCCAGATTCATTCTACCTATGGGTTGAAAAATGTAAATTCATTTTCCAAAAGATTTTAAAACAAGAAATTACATTTACTAAGAATCTGAACAAGTGTGCAAGAATATATATTGTACTGGGAATTTTGTACCTGAGGATATAAACCAGATTTGGAAATGTTTGGGGGTTCTGTAGTACTGGTTTTGTAAATGTTAAAATGGAATGTTCAGCGCTGCTTTAGACGTAGTAAGTAGTATATGTCTCTGGGAGTCTTGAAGATCTTACCAACACAGCCAACTCGAGTGGGGTTCAGCTCAAAATCAGGTGGACAGTCACAGGTGTAGCTACCCGGGGTGTTGACGCAGTTGCCACTGATGCACGTGGTGGGGTCCAAGCATTCATTAACATCTAAAGCCAAACAACCACAGAATCACCCTGGAGCTGACGCCAGGCTGACGTCGCCGAGAGACGGTAGTACCACGTC
The DNA here is from genome assembly GCA_002564285.1 of Tympanoctomys barrerae. Classification (NCBI taxonomy): domain Eukaryota; kingdom Metazoa; phylum Chordata; class Mammalia; order Rodentia; family Octodontidae; genus Tympanoctomys; species Tympanoctomys barrerae. The sequence goes on from NDGN011303432.1 coordinate 15,556, forward strand.
TGGGGCTCCTGGCAAGAATTTCTGAGTCACAACTCACAATGTCATCTAGAAATACAGTCTTCCACTTTGAAACTAAACCCCTCTGGAAGGAAATAAGTCATAGTCTTGGATCTTTTTCCCCCCAGAACACTTTTACTGCTCCATCTTGTCACTGGAATAAATATAATTCTAGAACCAGGAAAAACATTCCCCTGAAGGTAACAGACCTCAGTCCAGCAAGCTTTAGACATAGGGGCACAGATCTGGGGGGTCTACAGGCGCGGGCAACATCGACCCTAACCATGCATGCAGCTTGTTTCTTAAAACATGCAAAGCATCTCTCTCCATCCTTGATTCTGTTAGTATTTTCCTTTCACTTTTTATTCCAAAAATATGCACAGAATTCTATGGCTTTAGGGCATGTGTTTTGGCAAATTCCACCTCTGTGCCATCCTTCTATCTATTTTGAACACTCAGGAAATACTTGCAACTAAACAGATTCTTACAAGATAGAGTGGCATTCCCCATCCCTGGGTCTTTCCCTTGGCAATGGCTCACATCCAATGGGCTCCACAGTGGGTGATTCTTTCGCTCAAACCCCATGTGAACTTGGACAGGACTTGGGAATTGGGACTGCATGTCCCAACCAAGAGCAACGAGGCCAGGATAATGCTGCAGAGCCAGAGCCTACAGAGGGCTAACAGCAGGGGAGTTGTGCTAGAGGCCAAGTTTGGGCCATGTTACATTTCTGAAAAGTCCAGGGATGATGGGTGTGTGAGAGGACATTTGTAGGAGGCAGTGTGGGCAAGATCTGACCAACCCCTGTATCAGAGCTGCTCAGGTGTCTGAGAACAAACCCAGATTTTCCCTGAAGGCTAGGGCTCCTCCAGGCTGGGACTTGAGCCCCGTGTCCTGGACCAGAGGGCGGATGAGGAAACAGGTGCAGGTGGCTGCTGAGGACTTTGCTTAGCACCTAAGAGCATAATGCGGTGGGCGGCTGGTGCCTGGGCTTTGGGATGTGTTTCCTTCGATTCCCTGAGGGTCCTCTGCTCTACAAGATCACAACTTTGACACCAGAAATGGGTAGCCAGGCTCTGCGAGCAAGGTGCTAGGATGATCTCCCAGCAGGCCGGGCGGGGCTGTGCCAGAAGCTAAAGAAGGACCTCAGCATGTAGCTTTCAAAGGGAACTGACGCTGACCCCAAGAGGACAGGAAACGGCCAGGAAGCCACACACCAAGCACCCAGGAGCCCTCCTCCTCCGCAGCCAGGAGCTTCGTTCATGTTGTGTGGCCCCAGGGATGCCCAACAGCCGCTGCCCAGGACGCCCAGGAGCCGGCTTAGCTGGGAACAGTGTCTCACCTGTACAGTTGCCCCCGCTGCGGTCCAGTTCGTACCCGATGTCACACTCACAGCGGAACAGGCCAGGGAGGTTGTGGCAAGTTCCAAAGACACAGATATTTGGGAGGGAGCACTCGTCAATATCTTGGGGGAAGCGAAGACAGGACAGAGGTTAAAGTTGTTTTTGTTTTGTTTTTTCCCCAGAGAAACTGCCTAACACACAATGAGTGTTATATATTAGTGTTAAAAGCAGGAGGTCCAGCTGACGCCAACCCAGGAAGTTTTCCACTGGATTTTCAGATAATGTGTCACATATAGGGATGTCTTTAGTGACAGGTTCATGTCCTCAGCCCCTATTACCTGCCACATACTATGCCCATAGGAGTACTGTAAAGTAAGAGCCACCTGAGCTACGTCAGACTAAGTTCTTTAGGAGTTCTTACCCATCTACTGGCTGTTGGTGCTGGGAGTTAAAATTTTTAAGAACACAGTGTTTTCTTTGTGGTCATGCTGAGGTAGTCAGTTTAATAATCACCTTTCCCGTGTGTGTGTGTGTGTATGTGTGTGTGTGTGTGTGTGCTGGAGTTTTACTGTTACAGAGGTCTGAAAACTGCACACTCCCCCTTGCAGGCCTCTGTCCCTATTTCTCACTCAGTGTCCTTACGCAGCTGGTATCTGGGCACATTTTCAGAATCAAGGTTGGCTTTAAATAGCCACCAACACCCCGCCAGCAACGGTTTACACCAAGAACAAACAAACAAAAGCTGCCCTCATAGCATGAAGAGAAGCAAAAGTTTCACTGTGACTACGGACGTTCCCAGATGTGGCACGGTACCTGCTTTCCTTGGACATTTAGGGTAACAAAAGTAAACAAGGCATGAGGCACATGATCGAGAGCATAATCTAGTTTCTCGTCACAAGGGAGTTTTATATCAACCCTGCATATTTAATACAAGCTGTATAAAGAACGCTCAATAGTCCCATAACAAAGAAAAGTATTTACATAAAAACAAATGAGGAAGACAGTACATGCCTCATAAAGACTAGTTTTGAGTTCATATCTTATTAACAAGGAACAGCTATGAGCTAATACATCAAGGTTTTGTTTAAGCTTCTGTCAATTGTTACCATTTGTTTATTTCTACTGAAATCTTTTTAGTACCTGTTGTCACCAATTCTACTCAAAGGAGGAGGATATGTTTCACTTTGACAGCTGTGGGTAGAGAGGGGAAACTTATGTTTCTTAATTGGATCCACCTTTAGCCTGAAGGTTCCCAGGACTTGTCCCGTCTGACCGAGGCTTCATGGGTCAGAGACGGGAAGCTCAGAGGCACCATGACATAACGCCACGACTCCAAGGGGCACCCCACGGAACAGACTTGTGAAATACTCTCCCATGTTTGTAGACGTTACATACTTAAAGGACACTCTGAGACTCACTCAGGACCTGACTGTACATCTGGGAGGACTGTCTCTTTCACTAGGACAAGACCTTTGTTTCTAGAAAGCAACCACAGAAGTGAGCAACTGTACTTCTATCATAAAAGACCACCCTTCCACAGAATAGGGAACTCATAGTTCATTCTCCTCCTCAACATGAGGGATAAACTGACGGCTCTGAATTAATCGTGCCTGTGTTTCCTCCTCTTGTATCAACCGTAGTGCATACCTGGTCACCACCTGGCCAGGCTACATGTAGCCATGACAAAAAAGAGAGTGAAGGAGCTTAGATGTGAACTCAAAACACATTCCTTATTTGGAAAAAGGACCAGGGCCAGAGATGTTTAGCCTGACCTCTCCCCGGGTTACCTTCACAGGCCTTCCCATCGATGCTGGGCACAAAGCCCATGTCACACTCGCAGCGGTAGCCTCCAGGGGCATTGAGGCACTGGCCATTGCCGCAGAGGTTCAGGTTCTCCGAGCACTCGTCGAGGTCTGCAGGTGGAGAGGGTTGGTCACGTTACTCTCCTCCAGTTGGGACTTTTCCAGTTCCTCAAGCCCTACAATTTTGATGACTCTCAACATCCTGAGTGTAGCCATATTTCCGGAACTTCTATTCACTATGTTTAAACTCGCTTGTTTTTCTCTCTTGAATGCTCTGTGTCATAAATGTGGGGCTCAAACACAGAATCTGGAATATGAAATGAACCTGAACACTGTAAAATTGACGATAAGCCACGTATTCAAATATGTGAGCCTTTTCTGGGAAGGTCATCCCCATGCTGGCCATTTTGTGACCCAGAAGAGCAAGCGCTGTTTCCTGGCTGTTTCTCTGACTAGATGGGTAGAAAAGGAGCTGGATGCAACTGTGGAGGAGACGGAAAATTCCTGACTGCTTATCTCTTCTTCATTTTTCTTCATCACAGGCATTAAATATCAAACAAATGAACCATGCATGCTTAGCACTTGAGATTTTGTTTCTCAAAGCCAGTGGGAGGTTTATGTTTACAAAACCTCACTGGGTTTGGTAGAAATGATTTCTACTATGATAAAACCTTCAGTGAGGGAAAAAAAAACCAAGAAAATCACTTAATGGGCCTTGGCCTCTTTGTGCTTAAGGGACATCTTACTAGCAAAATGTCAGATAAATACATGTTTAAGGCTTATGAGGCAAATATACTACTTAATGTATTACAGTATTTTATTAAATCCTGAAGCTGTCACATAGAAAGTGTGGCCTGTGTACACATACACGTGTACGTCTCTGTCTGACGTATGCAATCATATATTTAAATATACCTAACAGGCCATGTTAATTCTGTGACTATGAAGTGAAGCTAAGAAGAAATTTTTACTAATACGTTACAAAACTGGAAGTGAACACCTTACAAAGCAGTTCAATCATGTACTAACAATTTTTTTTAAAAGCACAATGTATAAATTTTAACAATAGTTATGGAATTCTTATACCAATATAGAATGATGAAAACAGCTAAAATGACATAAGCAGAAAGTGACACACTGTACAAAATAGATGCTGTTCTCCTAACCTAGAGACTCTTGCCCTTTCCCTTCCTTACAGTAGTAGGTAGGAATGTCGGCTGATCCTTGAGTTTGGCACGAGAAGCAAATCATTAGTGAGAACCAGGCACACAAATAGAAGGATGAAAGCACACAGAAGAAGTGTGGTTTGCTTTAAACTAACGACATCTTTTTTATAGTAACATGTATACTATATTAACTACACATATGCATACTAAACTGTATATATATACATATAAACATACATATATATATATATATATATATA
>NDGN011303496.1:0-11021 GCA_002564285.1 Tympanoctomys barrerae
TGCTTTGCTAAGCTTGTCCTAAGTAGGTGCTTTAGACCACTGAGCCATCTCACCAGCCCCAAGAGTCACTATTGCAAGCAGACATTAAGAGGTCTCCTGGTGAGCCTGCCTCAGAAACAGCAAAAGTAATGTCAGGTCTGTATTAGTCATTTTCTTGTCACTGCACCAAAACACCATGGACCCAAAACTTACAGGAAGAGGAGACTAGCATTTGGGCTCACAGTTCTAGTTGTAGTTCTAGTTCTGACTGGCTCCCGACAGTATGGCAGGGGCAAGGTGAGCAGCCCCAGGCAGCCAGCAAATGGAGAGAAAAGGGAATAGATGAAGAAAAACTACGTGCTTCTAGGTGGGGCCACTCCTCACCCACCTCCACCCAGGTCCTCCTCCTAACGGCACACCCAGGAAGTACTGAACTCAGTTCTCCATGACCAAAGCATCTTCCAAACACAGGAGACTTGTCAGGTGGGTGTTAAATCTAAAGTATGAAAACACCATTCTGGATTCTGGAAAAGATATCTTTGAACTATTGTCTTTGGGTTTTGTAAGCTGAAGAAATATCATTTAAACCAATAAGTAAGGGGGAAAAGCACACACATTTATGCAGAAGTTCATGTTGCTGTGTCCTCTTCCCTCGGGCGAAGACACACCCTCAGTGGTGCTTATGTTCATCTTATAATCATTCATAAACTTAAAATTATACATTACCAATTTATAAACTGAAACATTCAGGCACATTGTTTATTTAAGCATGTATCATAATCCATTCTTGATTTCATTAGACTTTTCAAAGTTAGGAGCTGCTTTGCAAGAAATATTATTGCCTTTGTAAAACCTTAGAAGGAAGTGCCTGCCAAGGTCCATGCATTCAGAGAAGAGAAGCAGGAAGTCGTGCTTTGTGTCCTTAACTGTTTTTACAGTACCAGTGTTTTACTTGCAAAGGTTGATCTGAAAACATTTTTACCCAATATATCACTTTTTTATTTTGCTTTTATTATGTATTTAGCACAGGGTTTCACTTAATAGATCAGCTTTGTTGTGATCCTCCTGTTTTCAGCCTCCCAAGCACTGGGGTTACAGACCGGCGCCACCACACCCAATCTCCAATAAATCTCCTCTGATTGAATGAGATCTGCACATCTTGATACTTCTTAAGTATTTTGCAGCTCACGTATGAATAGATAATGAAAAGTGCCTAATATAAATTTGACACAGCTTGTGACTACTTTTTCACTTGATTTTTCCCCTTTTGTTTTTGGGATGCTTGTCAGTGTCTGAACTTTCATTTTAAATCCCACAGATGTTGCTTTCTCACCTTCTAAAAGTGTTTGAAAAATGGCAAAGAAATGATGTCAGTTTTTTTCAGCTCTGAGCAGGAATTTGAGTTCTCCCAGGAGAAACATTTCTTGATTTTTCTGTGTGGCCCCAGTACCTTGGACAGTACCACCCATGCACCATCTTTCAATATTTATTTTGGCACATGAACTCTTTTGTCATTCATGCTTGTGTCTTGTATCACTGGAGGTATCAATCACCTGGCATTCAACATGCTTTAATTTGCTGTGGTGATTGTCTGGATGCAAGCTACTGCCAAATTGCCTTTATTTCTTTTATTAAAGCAATATTTGAAAGAATATTTTACACTAATATCCATGTTAGCACGAACTTCTATTATTGTTGCAAGGTATTTTTCTCCAGTTCCTTACAAAACCACTATACTAAAGTAAAAGATGTTTAATTTCTTTTAAAAAGGACTCTTTCCAAAGTTCTCATTCTCTTTCTCTCTCTCTCTCTCTCTCTCTCTCTCTCTCTCTCTCTCTCTTCTAGAGCACAAAGGAATTCTTAGAGGTAGGAGGAAAGCCTCCATGCGTTCCTCCGGGGAAAAAAATAAAAAGAGAACTGGAAGAAAAAAGAAAAAAAAAATCACTCCCGTTTTAAAAATACCACTATGCAACAGTGTGGATCATTGTAAATTGTAAACGCATACATTCTGACCTCTCTTTTAAACCGGTATTTTCTAAGTGCATTGTTCCTGGCTACTGTTACGCACATGCTCTGCAACAAAGATTGGATCCCAATCGCTGCTTATTACTTCCACAGAATACACTGGCATTCGGTAAAGGAGAAGGAAAGTGTAGCCAGAGAGCTGGCGGTCGGGCAAACCCCTTTTGGAAGCGGTATTTGCTCCCTGGGCACTGAATTAGTCATGGTTTCTCAGGAAGCCTTTGTCTGCGGGACAGTGGGCCTGGCAGCATTCTCTCTGCGTGGCAGCGACATCGGAAGACTCCGCCCGGTCTGGGGGCGGGGAGGCGGCGCCGCGTGGAGAGCTCGGCAGAGCGAAAGTGAGCGAACAAAGAGAACTCAGAGCCGCCCAGCGCCCGCAGCTGCATCCGGAGACTCCGATCACGTCCCGCAGGCTGCTCCGCTCCGCCTCCCCGGGAAAAGAGCTCTCGTAAATAATTGATGGAGATTGATCCGACCCGAGACAAAGCTTTGCAGGAAACGAATGCATCCGACTCGACGTGCTTTTTGGAGCTTCTGCCGAGCGCGGGGTACGAGAGAGGAGCCCGGACTCTGAGCGCGCCCGGCCTCAGCGCTCCCGACTCGGGCGTGGCTCCGGCCTCGCTGCCTTCGCGCTCCCATCCCCTTACACCCCTGGCCCTCTTCCCCACCTCGGCCTCGCTTCTCTGCAAACTCGCCACTATCTGGCTACCGCTGCCCTGCTCGCCCGTGCAAGCCTGCGCTGGCCGAACCCTACCCAGCAAGCTCAGATCTGCAGCGCGCTGCGCGTCCCGCCGGGCGTCTGGCACAGCTTGGCACCCGGCTTGCACCCGCTGCGCGCGGAGCTCAGCGTCGCCAAGTCTCCCGCTTTCGCCATTGTTCCGAGAGCCCAAGTGGTGTGGAACTCGGCCCGGCCCGGAGTGCTGCTCCGCCAGAAAGGCGTGCTTAGGATCGCGAAGCTGAACTTCCCTGGGCTCTGAAAGGCACAGACGCGACCCGCCGTCTCCAGACAACCAGCAAGAGAGCGCTTTTGGTCCGAGTCCACTTGGAGACACCACCTCTGCGGAGAAGTGAGCGGGTCTGGATTCCTAAAGGGGATGAGAAGTGGGTGGGTGGGCCCGCAGATAAAACTGGAGATTCCTTGTTGGTTTGGGCCGTGCCGGTTGCTTGGGTGGCCACTTCCAAAGGGGAAGCCCTGAAGAGATTTGACACTTTGAGGGAGTCACGTGACAGCAGCCGGGTCCTGCAGCCCGAGCTTTCTTCTGGTTTAGAGCTGCCCAGAACCAAATGGAAGTATTATCTCATGCTTCTCACCTCTGCAATGCCTCAGTCTAATTGAAAACAAAACTCAATTTACCTTGACCATATATTCTAGTTGGGACTGACCCTTGTTGCTTGACTAGACCAGACAGTCCAGGTGGTATTCTGTCTCCAGATGTAGAAAGTTGACATGCAACTCTTTTGTCCTGTGAAGTCTGTCTTCTAATTTATATTCCAATGTCAGGTGAAAGAAGATCCCAGAAAGAAAGAGGTGGAAGACACTTTTAGGAATTTATTGTTTTGAGGATTACTTACAAAATGGAAAATGACTGTATGCTTAAACTAGCTGAACTAACCCTAGTAAGGTAACCAGCAGTTAAATATCCTGAGAGGAGGGACTTCTTCGCAGAGCTTTATGCCTAGTCATGCCTTTTTACTGCTTTAAAGAGATATTATATTTCCAATGAAAAGCCACCAAATTATCTAGCTAACTGGATCACTAGTGAACAAATCTAGGATACAGTAGCTTGTTGTTTTCCAGACTAAAGGAATCGCTCATGGATTTCTCTTGGAAAGCTACACAATGCCTACTGATCTTAACCACCAGGAAGGAAGACACAGCCTCTTTCTGAGGGCAGCACAGTAAGGAGCAGGCTCCTTGGAAGCAGGACAGCTGATAGAACCACCTAAGGTGCCTAAGAAGGAGTATATATTTTCTAGCTTGCAATGGCATTAAGATTAAACTGACCTCCATATCTACAGAATAGCCTTGGAGTAGAAGAATTCAACCCCTGGAACTTAAGAACCACCCGTCAACTTTTCCAAAGTATTTTTAAAAACTAGAAGCGAATCTCTCTGAGGCTGTGAATGACTACATCATACAAATAATTTCTATCGCCATTATTTTCTTGAAACTGGGTTGATGTAATCATTCATGGTTTCTTTCAGTTAAAAGAAAAGTTTTTTTTTTTTCTTTTAGGCCCATTCTAAAGAAAATTGGGAGCACTGCTCTGAAAACATTAGAGATTGGATCTGCTCGGGCAAAAAGATGTCATTTATTCATTGCAAACTTTCCTTAGGGACCTGGTTCATGATATTTTTTTCTCTAAGTGACACAGGAGAACACTAACTATAGAAAACTTTTTGCACTAAACCGGCCTTTAAATACAGATTTGATGGCAAGGGAAGCACAAGTTGAAAAAAGAGGTTTGACTATTAGAATACGTGCATATCTCCTTTCTCCTCGACATCCTCTGCTTGTATTGTCCCTCCCTTCCCAGAATTTCCTTGCTGACCGTGTATCGCACGCACCCTTTCCCACACCTGCTGTCTTCAGAAGGTACAGTTACTTTTCTAAGCCATCATTTTGCTGACTTAGAGACTTGAGTCAGCGCCACCTCGGGCGAAATGCGAATTGGCAGCTTGGTCTCCCGTTCCCATAGTCCAGGCTCCAGCCTCGCTTGTCCTTTGGGGGGCTTCGGGCGCGCACAGCCGCGAGCAGTGCAGACACCCCGCGCGTCTTTTCTTTTGTCTCCGCCCTAGCTTGGAAAGAAAGGTTGGTGGCGGCGAGGTGGGAAGAAGACGAGGTCGAGATGGAGGATTCCGAAGGCATCCCATAGCTCTCCGCGGACACCATGAGTCAGCCACCGCCCGGGGGCGCTGTCCCCTCCGCCGGCGCGGCTCCCGAGGCTCGCCTGCACCCCGAGGGCAGCAGCCGGAAGCAGCCGCGAGCTCAGTCCCCCGCCAGGCCCAGGGACAGCTCCCTCCGGCAGGCAACCGCCGCCACCAGGACCCCCGCGGGGGGCGGTGCCAAGCTCAACCCGGCCCGGCAGCCTCAGTCAACGCCGGGGAGCAAGGCGAGCAGCAGAGGGGCGCCCGGCGCCGGGGCGCGGGCAGGGGGCGGGGCGGAGAGGGCGGCGCCCCCCGCGCCCAGAGGCGCTGTCCAGCCCACGCCGGGTGCTGAAGCGGCAACCTGCGCGCCCCCCGGCCCCGGGGGCCCCAGGAGGCCCGGGCCGCCAGAGGAGTCCGCGCGGGAGCTCGAGCCGGTGACCCCGAAAGTCGGGGACCCCTCTGCGTCTGCGGAGGGGGGCGGCGTGGACCGCGAAGGAGGAGGAGTCGGCAGCGGCCCCGCGGAGCGCGAGGGGGGCGCAGCGCAGGCGGCAACGCCCCGGGGCTGGCGAGGGCGAGGCGCGCGCGGCGCGCAGAGGGGCGGCGGCGGGGAGGGGGCGTCCGCGTCGTCTCCCGGCTGGGCGAGCGGCCGAGTGCCGGGCCCGGGCGGCAGCAGGAACCCCGGAGGCGGCGCGCCGGGGGTCGGCGGCGCGAGCTACTGGAAGGAAGGCTGCCTGCAGTCTGAGCTCATCCAGTTCCACCGCCAGAAGGAGCGAGCGGCGGCCGCCGCAGCGCAGATGCACACGAAGAACGGCGGCGGTGGCCGGGGATCCCCTGTGGCCGGTGCCCCGGGCCTGTGCGAACCGCTCGCAGGCCCCGCCGCATCCCCCATGGCGGCGGCCGCCGAGGGCCCCCAGCCGGGCGCGGAGGCCAGCGCGGGGGGAGCAGGGGCCCTGCAGCCGGCGGCCCCCCCGCCCTCGCAGTCGCAGCTACTCCAGGAGCAGGAGGAGATGCAGGAGGAGATGGAGAAGCTGCGGGAGGAGAACGAGGCGCTCAAGGTGAGGGCGCCGGGGTTCAGGACCAGGGCGTGTCCTGGGTGCGAGGCCCAAGCCTGCGCGGTTCTGGGATCAAAGATGGGGGTGGGGGGTAGGCCTAGTCGGGGTGGGAAAAAAACCTGCTTTCGCTGGAAACCCAATCCGGGCCTAGAGTTCTCTAACCAAGGCCTGTACCGCTTTGGCACGGAGTAAACCCGAGCGAGGCCGTACATGAAAGCCTAGAGGGACCCATTTTTCTAGTTTCTTCTTTCGGCTCCTTGTCCCTCCTGTCTCACGCAAGCCTCCTCCCCACACAAACACACACTCAAAAAAAAAAAAAAAAAAAAATCAAGCTGAGATTGATGGGGCACGCCGTGGGTCCGAGGGGCTGGAAGCCAGGCTGGCTGTGCTCCTTCCTCCTGTCGCTGCCCCAGAACGAGATCGAGGAGCTTAGAACCGAGATGGACGAGATGAGGGACACTTTCTTCGAGGAGGATGCCTGTCAGCTGCAGGAAATGCGCCACGAGTTGGAGCGGGCCAACAAGAACTGCCGGATCCTGCAGTACCGCCTCCGCAAGGCCGAGCGCAAGCGGCTCCGCTACGCGCAGACCGGCGAGATCGACGGGGAGCTGCTGCGCAGCCTGGAGCAGGACCTCAAGGTGCGTGGCGCGGGGCGCGGGGTCTTGGGTAGCGAGCAGCGCTGATCAAGAAATGTCAGACGTCTGGGAAGGACTGACGGGGGTAAAAAGTGCAACGTACCCCGAGAATCAGTGTGGAGAGCAAGGTTGGGGTACGGGTGGGGCTGTCCCGCAGTACCTGGCTCTTCCTGAAGTGGTGGGTAGCCTTGGACATCCTGCTCCGCACTGATTGGCCTCCAGGGTCTGCCTTTCAGGGAGGCAGGGGGAATTGGGCCCAGGAGCTCAGGGCCTGACCCCCAGACTGGGGGCAGCACTATAATATCAGCGTTAAAATGGTTTCTGTCTGTCCTGCCCACCCAGGCCCTGACCTTGCTAAAAGTAACCACTGCAGGTACTTCTGGGGGAAAATAAATAAATAAAACTGCCCAAGTTATAGCTTATCTTGAGGAGTGAAACCAACCAAGGTCCTCCTTCAAAATCTCTCCCAGGGAGACATCCCAACTTGGCATGTAGTTTTAGGTAGGATAGGTGTATTCTCTGTGTTCAGTTTGATTACAGGCAGAGTCACTGACAGGGCAAACCAGACTTTGAATTCACCACCCAAGACAGCCGGATGCACTTCAATTGCATTAAACTCATCATACTATAAAGAGAAGCTGGAATTGCAGAAAGCTAGAGTCTTCTGAGAGAGTCCTTGTTGTCTTATTTTTCCTGCTTCCCAACGCTGTTGAATGTTAGTGCCCCTTATGCACTAGGCACTATGGCAAGCATTGCTACATACCTTATTATTTCATAAAATTTAGAAAACTCATGTAGAGATTATTAATGGGACCAACTTACAGGTGCAGAAGCTGGGCTTTTTACATGCCAATGCAAGGACGCAGCCAGGCCCGCTCTGCACCCAGGTGACTGAGCTAGCTTGCCTCCTGGTCTTCTGTACCAGAATGTTCCACTTCTCTTCCAAACCCTACAATTTCCAAGATAATCTCAAAATTTGGAGCAAAACTGCAGTTATTGAAACTAACCTCAGGGGCTGAGATGTTTCCTAAATTTCAATGCCTAGAATTCTAATTTTAAGATCAAAATTTAAGTTACATATCCCCACTTGACAAAACTTCTTTTCTCTATTCTTTAATGCACACAGGGGAAACCTCTACTTTACGGCTTTCAAGTAGATTTAGGAGACAGATATAACCTCTCCCGATGTGTTATAATGCAGTAGAATGTTTATTGCCATGGAAGTTGAGAGAGTGAAGTCTGAATGTCAGAGGTCATAGCTGCTTGTTAGCTGTGTGACCTTGAGCGTGTTATTTCACCTCTCAGACTTGGCTTTCTCTATAACACAGAAGAGAGGAAAGTATCTTCCTCATGGAACTGCTGTAAGTCATACGCACTTGATACATGTGAATGGTTTATGTGGAGAGCACCTGGAAGCCTAGCTGGGCATGATAAGCACTTTGTGAGTGCTGGCACTTCATATGTCACTATGAAGAATAGCGTTTTATTGTTGCAAGTGTTTTCTTGTAGGTTGCCAAGGACGTGTCTGTGAGACTTCACCATGAGCTGGAAAATGTGGAAGAAAAGAGAACCACAACAGAGGATGAAAATGAGAAACTGAGGCAACAGCTTATAGAAGTTGAGATTGCAAAGCAAGCCTTACAGAATGAACTGGAAAAAATGAAAGAGGTTAGTACTTGATTCTACAATGAGTTATTGCATTTTTTTTTTAGCTCTTTAGAACACAATTCTGTGGACTAAAAGAATTCTCTTTATTTTATGATTGCAAGTCAATTCTGGATCTTGCCTCATGTAGTAACAAATATTTAATACTAATAATAAGCAGCCAAAAAAATTCTAACTTGAGCCTTGCCTCTGGTTTGGCAAGGCTCAAACCTTACTGATGACCTTCACAGCAGCACAAACTTCTAGAATGGACAAGGCTGTGAAGGTCATCAGTAAGGTCACTCATTGCCTGAAGTATCTCTGTAGTGAAACCCTTAGGTAACTTGTGCTTAGCATGGCAGTAGTGACTAACCCACCCTAAGACCTTCCCCAAATTGTGTCACATCATAGTTCTGTTCAAAGACTTTGTATTGAGTTCAAATCTGTTTAGTTGTGATTTTAACCAATTCATCTTAGTCTTGTCCTTCTGGGTAGAGCAGTCCAAGTTCTTTTCTTCCTGTGAGTTGTAAGAAATTGAAACACATGAGTGGTTAAGCTAAAGATCACAGAAAATAGAGAAGAAACAAAAGATCTACTGTTAATTTAAAATAAAAATTAATTGGATTTGGATTGTTATACTTTTTCTTTGAAAACTACCTTAGTACGTACAGTACAACTTCTAAAAGCTATTGTTGAGACTAGACTATGCAAATATACATGTGGTCTTCTGAACTATTTCTTCTGGTTTGAGATACAAACTCTGAGGAAAATCCTTAGGTTTTCATGGGCTGAGATATTGAGCCACCTGTGATTTCTGTGTTTATCTCAGGATGGTGCAGAATGTCTACCATGATGTAGCAGTGGTAATTTCTACAGTGTGATCAAAAATATGTAACTATAAGGACTTGTAGACTGTGGTTTCAGTAAACTATTTCTTTTATCTTATCTGTTTATATTACTCTGACTTTTGATAACTCTTAACAGGAAAATAACTTTAGTGATACATGATCCCTTCTACCAGCTAAGGGTGGTTTTGAGGTACTGTAAATAAACAGGGAGACTGAGAGCTGTGTGGTCATCTTCACCAATAACTGAGCAACCTTCGAAGCCTTCTAACTTTTACTTGCCTCTGTTCACTTGGCTGGAGACTGTAAAGGCTGTATCAAATGATTCTCTGCCTATCCAACTACCATGCATTTCTGTCATGAAATCTAAGACATTGCCATTTAAAAAGCATGATGTTTTAAAAGAAATCAAATATGAAATGGATATAGATATGTATCTATTACCTTTAGCAACAATGTACAGTTTGAAGAGGGAGAAATTGCAAGTTTTGTTTCTAGAAGCAAAGAGTAAATGGTAGATGGCTGCAGGAGGCTGGGAGCACTGCTTTACCGAAGCAGCAGAGACCCAGGTGCTTGAGCAGGGGTTAATTCTCACTGTTCTGGAGGCTGTGAGTCCAAAGTCAGAGTTTCAACAGGTGTTTTCCTCCACAGGCTTTGAAAGGGGCTCTGTGCCAGGCCTCTCCTTAGCTTGGATCTGGCTGTCTCTATGTTCCTACAGCATTTGGTAGTTGTCTACTTCAAAATTTCACTTCTTGTAAGAATACCAGTAGGACTAGATGAGGCCCACTATGACGGCTTCACTCGCTGTCGTATGCTCACCTCTGCAGAGAACCTGTCTCCAACTAAAGTTTCATTCTTAAATACTGGAAGTTGGGAAACCAGCACAGGAATGTGGCAAGGAAAATAGGAAGGGAAAACATGTTTGAAGCTGCAGAAGTAGCTACTGAACAATTTCTGGCTTTAGATTCATTTAGTTATTAATAAATATTGGAGGTACATAATTACATTCATTGTGAGATTATGGATGCATATGCACTTTTTTTTAATGTATCTGGCACAGGGTCTCACTGTGCAGCTTGCACTGGTGGTGATCCTCCTGTTTTCAGCCTCCCCAGTGCTGGGATTATAGGTGTGCACCACCACACCCGGTCTTAGTGGCCAGCTCAGCGCGCCTGGGGGTGGGGCTGGCACAGTATGTGGTAACGGTGATCCAACCCTGGTCTCTGCGCTTGCCTGAGCAGGGGCTAAGTCCTGGAGCTATCTTGCCAGCCTGCATATACGCATTACATCTTAATCATCTTTACTTCTCCTTCCTTCTCTACCCTGGACAGGGAAAGAGAAAAGTCGGTGTGAGGTGCACTGCGTTCCAAACCCTGCTCGTGCAAACTTGGCTGCTCTCAGACTGTTCCTTTGTGTAGTTAAAACACTCTAGTCAAAAGCAATTTCACTTGATTACCAGAGACAAAGTAGGAATAAACAGCAATGTGGTATTGTGTAGATATTTGGCAGTGGGTTTCTGGAAAGTCATATTTTAAAATGGCACAAGAGTTTTCTGACTTCATCCTATGTCTTAGAAAACAGAAATTGCTCAGATGGACTGTCCATTAGTCAGATAGATGGGACCTCACCTATCTCAAATAGACCCAAAATGCTATGTCATTCAGGAATAAGGCAGGCCCCTGGGAATGTCTTCAGGAAAATCATCATAAAGATGTATGCTGGTGCTGGCCAAATAGCTCAGCAGATGAAAGCACCTGCTGAGGCAGACACAGGGGCCGGGAGTTCGATCCCCAGGCCTGCTGTGCCAGCCCTGTCCAGGGCACACTGAGATGGCAGTTGAGACTGGGTGTGGTGGCAGGGGCTTGTAATCTCAGCACTTGGGAAGCTGAAAACAAGAAGATCACTATGAATCCGATCTACACAGTAAGACATTGTAGACCCTGTAGACCCTGTCCTAAAATACAAAAAAAAAAAAA
>NDGN011303498.1:0-16315 GCA_002564285.1 Tympanoctomys barrerae
AGTAAGCAAATCAAAACACAAACTAGAAAACATCTGGTGTTTATCAGAAATACAACAAAATATAACCTGGAAATTTTCTGAGCTTACTTAGTAACTAGTATTTCTTCTGCCCAATCTTCATTTCCTTGTATAATCTGGACACTGATTTTACCTGAGGAGCAGAACCCATATACAATACAGATGTGTTTATGCATCTGTCTGTCTATTCTTTGAGAGATTTTAAAAAATTAATTTACGTGATAGTGGTAGCTACCAGGGCTGACATATGCATGGCAGGTCAGCAGGCTGACAGTCCAACCAGGATCCTGCTGCTGTTGTATCTGAAAGCAAACTGGAGACAGAACTTCTTCCTGCTTCGGACCCTCAGTGTTCTCTCTTGAAGCTGTCAACAGATTGCATGAGGCCCCTTAATGTGATGGAAGGTGATGTTTTATTCAAAGTCTGCTGATTTGTATGTTGGTCACTTTTAAAAGAATACAGGGCTGGGGAGATGGCTCAGTAGAATAAGCGCTTGCCTGGCAAGCACAAGGGCCTGAGTTACATCCCTGGTTTTGCCAAAGGGGGAAAAAAAGAATACCTTCATGAAATGCTTGACAAAACACCTGGGCATAGCAGCCTGCTCAAGTTGAAACAAAATTAGAGGGTCCATTCTTCTCAGACAGGTAGGAGGTCATGATTGTGAATTGCTTGTTATTACCAAAGTCAAGAAGCAGATATAAACATGCTAGAAACATCACGCTAAATTTAAAATTAAAATAAGTTTTGGCTGAATAATCTAATAAAAGTTATAGTAATGATCATTTTCTACTTCCTCCCCCCCCCATTGTAGTCCTCCATCATTTGATAAACAATCTAGCCATTTGGGATATAAGACTTTAAAAAGTTTGCTGTTGAATAAACGAATACAAATGACCTTGCCTACACACTTGTCCAAGAGGTTGATTCAGAGTGCAGAGGTAGCTAATCAGCTGGGATGAGAATTTTTAGTGCCATTGCCCCTAGATATTTGGACCAGATATTTGGAGGTGACACTCGTTGGCTAAGCTCACCCCAACTTCCCTTTCTCTAGTCACCTGGCAGAAAGAGATGGCTATGGGCCTGGAGCATACTCATGGACAGAGATTTTATATGTTTAATGATTGATTTTAGGTGCCAATTTGACTTGATTGTGGAATATCTAGAGTGCTGGTAGAGCTCATTTTTGGGTGTGTCCACAAAGGTGTTTTCAGAGATGTTGTATGAGTTGGTGGATGTTATAATTGGGACCTGGAATGTCCCCCAGTGCTTATATAATAAAGGCTTGGTTCCCACCTGCTGGTTCTGGGCAGTGGGGGAAGTTCCAGGCTAGGCCCTTTCTCTCTCTGTCTCTGTCTCTGCCTTCTGCCCACCATGAGGTGAATGGCTTTGCTCCAATGTGTACTCCTTACTGTAGGTCCCAAACCAATGGAGCCAAGTGACCATGAACTGAAACCTCTGAAACCATGATTTAAAATAAAAATTTCCTGCATTCAAATTGTTTATATAAGGTAATTTGTCACAGTAATAGCAAGCTGCTTAACACAGTGGACAGTAGGGAGATCTATCCTTAATGTGGGTGGCACCATTCAGTGGCCCAAGTTTGGAGCACACAAGAGGAAGGAAAGATTTCTTCTCTCTCTTCTGTAAGTGGGACACTTCCTTCTCCTGTCTTTGGACATCAGCACTCTAAGGTCTTTAGCCTTTGGACTCCAAAGCTTGCACCTGTTGTTCCTCAGGTCAGGTCCTCAGGCTGTCAGCTTCAGACTGAGAGGTGCATCGTTGGCTCCCCTGGCTCTGAGGCTCCCCTGGCCCAAGCACTGGCTCCTGATCTTCTCAGGTCTCAGCTTTCTGACAGGGAGTTCTCAGTTAGGCAGCCTCTGGCTCGTTCAGTCCCCACCCCAGTAATACTGTCCTGTCTCTGAGCATTAGAGACAGGACATGGTCTCTAATCTTTCAGAGCCTATATTCTCACGGGAAGAGAAAAGAGAAATAAATGTTCCTAAGAATCAGTGCATAATTACTAGCGGTGCTAAGTGTTGTTGTGCAGAGAAGTCGTGCAGTGCTAGGAGGGAATAAAGGAGGCACCTGACTTAGTCTGGGCTCGGGTGTGGCTTACCAGTGAGACAAGTGGTCCTTGTGAGCCAGGCAGTTCTTATTTTTTCCCACTCTGAACCTTGACTATATCTTCCATTTTTCTTGGGGAAGTTTGAGTGGGTTCTGCCTTTTGCAACCAATCCCAGAAAGAAGGTTAAAAATCAAAGCAAAAACTCTTCTGAAGTGAATTGATTCCTGGCATCAGGGAAAGAGTGGTAGGAGGGCCTTTTTTAGGACTCTGCATGGCTTTTCAAATGATATCACAGGATTTAAGGCTTTTCCTGAGCAAGGAGCTGCTTGCGAACTCTGAGAAGGCCCCTGTGGTTGGCAGATGGCGTGTATGCAGTCTCCTGGCCCAAGAGGAAATGATGGCATTAATTCCAGGCCTAGAAAGGAGCAGAAAGCCCTGTCTCAGGAGTTCCAACTCAGCCCTTTGGCTTTCATGGGAGTTTCCTTGTGTTAAAATGCATTGGCTGTGAGTCAACATCTCCCTCGCAGCAGGGGCTCTGTGCCTGAGTTCCTTGGCCTCATTTCCTTCCAGGACCCCAGTGACTGGCAGACAGCAGTGAATGACAAGACCCCCAAATAAGGGGGGTTGGCAGGGAGAAAACAACCCTGATTTGGCAACAAAGCGCTCAGCTTTGGAGCCATGTGAATGGCACCCAGTCGCATCCAGACTGAGCATCCAGAAGGGGCATCTCCAGGTGGGTACAGAGCAGTATGTGGAGTCCAGCAGAAGTGGAATCTGCGGGAGAGGCCTTCAGTGCATGAGGAGCAAACCCTACCTCCCCGTACAGGGAGAGCGAGACTGGTCGTGTGTCCCAGGTGGCTCGAAGCATGGGTTACCAGTGCCTTGTCTCAAGAATCAGATGAATGGTTAGGGCTTGCTCTCATCCCCCTCTGGATCAGTTCCTGTGATTTTGCTCTAACCACTGGGCCAGGAATTTGAAGAGCTGGTCCCAGAGCCGACTGGGTGGCCACCTCCTATTAGACACCAGGCCAACTGCTGGAGTTCACTGAGCCCCAGTTCCTTAATATAAAGATGGAGAGGGTCTATGAGGTCGAAAGGTCAGCTCTATTGTGGGATCTTTCAAGTTCTTCCTTCTTCTGCATTTTCATCACTATGAACTCAACTTCCTTTGGTCTTTATAATATCACATAAGAGATAGAAAACAGGGCTATTAATGCTTCAGCCACTAGGCTTCCATGGAATGAGACACCTCCATGTCTGAGGGTTTGTGTCGTCGATTCAGGCTCACCTTCCTACCCTCCCATGTACAAATCTAATATTAAAGCTTAGTGTTACCAGAGTCCCCAGCCAGGTTGGCAGATTTGGTTAATCTATGGGAAACTATAGCTGTAGACAAGGCCTTCTGCTCACACTGGATTCTGTGATGATTTGCTAAAAGTTCCTGAGATTTCTGTATCTTCAGAAATTTTTTAAATGTAGTTTTTAAATTTTTAATTTTAAGAATTTAATAACCTAAAATATTGCAAAGATGGTACAGAACTGTATGTGCCTTACCTTTTTTTACTTAACATCAGCCTTCACCTAAAGGTGGAGACATACCTTCACCCACTTTGATCTAATTTCAATACCTAGCCTAGTGTAATTATGATATGTTTATCAAAACTGAGACATTACCATCTGTATAATACTGTTAACCACATACAGGTTTTATTGAAATTTCTAGTTTTTCCATAAGTGATCTTGTTTGGCTTTAGGATGTAACCAGGGTACCATATACATCCTCCTTTCTCTGCAGTATCCTCTGACTGAGGACAGCTCCTGTCTTCCTTGTTCTATTGTCCCATAGTCTGACACTTTTGAATAATACTGATCATGTATTTTGAAGGCTACCCCTTGGTTTGGTTCATCTGATATTTTATCATGACCAGACTATGTTTTTGGACTTGGAGGAAGAGGTGAAGTGTCCTAAGGCAGGTGTGTCACAGGTCAGAAGTATGTGGTATCAATATGACTTGGCACTAGCAATGGTAACCATGGATACCTGAGTAAGGTACTGTCTCAAAGATTTCTTCATCATAGAATTACTTTTTCCTCTTTTTCATTGGCTAGAAGTGTGAGTATTTTTATGCTTTAAATTTGTGTTATTATATTATTTATAATGCAAAGTGCCACAAAATCCCTCCAGTTCTCAGGATTATGACTTTCTGAGTATGAACTCTAACTATTGCATGTGGTGCTTTGGGGTGTGTGCGGGTGCTGTACTGCTGGATCTCAGGAGGTGCCTACAGGTGAAATTCAGATGGATCCATAACTGAGGTTTCTTTAAGCTGAGAGAGCAGGCTAGGGGCAGAAGAGGGAGGAACAGGAGGGCACAGTGGCTGCTTGGCATGTGACTAGTTGGGAAACAGGTTGAAACTGTAGCTTAAATGGCAAGTTCAATGGGACCTAGGGCAAGTTAGGAAAAGGGGGGGTGCCCTAGGTGAATGGTTATTCTCTTACACCTTTTCTCGTCTTCTTGGTTCCATGAGGCACTCACTCAAGCTAAGGGCATGGTCTGGGGTCATGAAAGGCAGTTTGATTGATTGGCTAGCCAGGCTCTCAGACCCATGATGTTGAGCTCATAAGCATCAGGAGCCTAAGAATGAGGGGAGCTCTGTTCAGGCTGCTCTCAAATTGCAAGGCACCTGCTTATGGGATATACCTATCTCACCAGGTTTATTTGGGTTGTATGACTGTCAGCACTTGCAAACAAGGGGCCTGTCCACACATCTGCTAAGCATGGGTTTGTAGGAGACTGTTCTGGAAGCTTGTCCTAGTTTTGCCCTGCTGTGGTCATCAGGGGCCTGCCATAAAGCTGCTGTTCCAGGGGGAGGGCTCTGGGTCACTTTTGCTGCCTTCTTCAAGCCACAATGACTTTTAACAGGCAACATCTGACAGTGCGGGAGCCCCTTGCAGCCCTGGGTGAAATTATGATAACAAGAGAAAAAAGCTATTACTGCCACCATGCTTTCATTATGCAAATGATATTAAGATAGGCTGTGTGGATCGCCCCTGGCTATGCTATAATCTCCATGCAGTGATTATAATGTGTCAAACTTAGTCATTTTGATTATGACATGTTAATTACATGCCATCCTCATGTAGACATGAATATTACTCCCAGTCAGACAAAACACAAATTGCAGCCATTGTTAGTTGGTTAGTTGTATGTGTGTGTTTTAACTTTGTTTTATTAAATGGATTAAAAGATTTAAAAGATATGTAATATTATAAACTAATTAAGTGCTGGCCAGTGCCTCTGTGCTCCACTGGGTAGAGACAGTGGATATAGCTCACTTGCACATTCTTTCCTCTGGGTCTGTTGGGAAAAAAGAGCTTCCGGGGAAGCAAAGAGCTTGGATTTTGGGATGGTGGAGGAGGGGATCTGAGCTGGGATGGGAAGGAGCGGATAAAAAGCTGGCAAGATGGGATGTCTGGGAGTGGTAACAAGCTTCAGGCACAACAGAAGGTGGGGAACAAGTGGAAGAAAACATTAGCATGACTAGCAGGGAGGCAGACCCTCAAGTCCATCTCTCCTCCCACACAGGAGGAGATTTGGGCACAGAGGGAACTTGACCAGGGTCACATGGCAGCTAGAAAAAATGCCTGGAGGTGGTTTTGTCTCATGGCTTGAAACCATCACTTCCTGGTGGAAGTGAGAGGGTTGATACGATTTGCATGGGGAACAACATGCCACCTCCGAGTGGCCACTCCAGGGGACATCCCCACGTGCATGGGTCAGAATCAAGCCCACACCTTTCAGATGGACACTGATGGTCTTCCACAGTCAGGCTGCTTTCTACCAGCTTTTTGCTTTATCTGCTAGTCTTGCCCACTACACTGTTTTTGCTTTTATTAATATTTTTGGCCAAGTGTGGTGGAGCAAGGCTATAATCCCCGCAACACTCTGGAAGGATGAGGCAGGAGGATCTCAAGTTTAAGCCCAGCCTGGGCAATTTAGTGATTTAGCAAGATCTTGTTTCAAAATAAAATATTAAAATGAATTGGGATAAGGCTTATATGAAAGTCCTGGATTTAGTCTCACAGTACTGGAAAAAAAAAAGAGAAAAACTATTTTCTATGACAATATTCTTAAAACACTTAGAATTTTTATTCCTTTAGGTCTATATAAAATCTAAAATAATAATAAGAGCTAGTATTCATCTGGAAGATTTTGTTGCTTTTTATTTTCTACATTCCAGGCACTATTCCAAAAATGATTTTTGTTACTGTATTTAGTTTCAAAGCCATTCTATATTTTATTAGTATTCCCATATAAACTGATGAGAAAACTGAGGTACAGACAGGACACACTACCTGCAAAGCCCACACTTTTGCTGTTTAGAATATGCTGCCTCTCTGAATTAATGTTTTCTTTCAATTGTGTTTGTCTTTCAAGGTCTGTATCACATAAGTTCTCCCCTGGGAAGTTTCCTCTGTGTAGGAGATTGTATTGTTACTCACAAATATTTGTGTCCTCTCTGGAGGAGAATTAGCCTCCCATTACCCTAGTGGTAGGCTTGGCTGTGCACTTGCTTTGGCTGGAATGTGTGTTGTTACAGTTTGGGGTTTTGCAAAGAGCAACAGTATAATAAAAGACACATTAAGAATATTTTATAATGAATCACTCAAAGAATAATGTATAAGAGTTCAGGAAATCTGTCCACATACTAAACATCAAAATATCCAGCTGAGGGCCTGGATCCTAATATCCTGCACGAGTGCAGCTGAAAACCTAGAGTCCATAACTGTGTCCCTACAACTCCAACTGGAGGAGGCCAAGAGCCCATGACAGTGTCTCATTCAGGCCTGTCTTATGGATCTTCCATATGGATGGAAGCTAGAAAGTGTGTGCCAGTGGGATGAAGGATCTGTGCTAGCGGTCTACAGGATCTGAGCTGGAGCCAGGAAGCAAGCCTTAAGGTAAGAACCAGAGCTCCCAGGGGCCAGGGAGATAGCTCAGTAGAATAAGCGCTTGCCTGGCAAGTGCAATGGCCTGACTTCAATCCTCAGTTTTGCAAAACAAAACAAAACAAAACAAAACAAAACACACACAGAGAGAGAGAGAGAGAGAGAGAGAGAGAAAGAGAGAGAGAGAAAGACACAAAACCCCAACCAGAGCTCCCTGATGACAAGGAAAGCTGAGTTCCCATCAGGAAGGGCAACATGATAAGCTTCTCCAGGAGACTAAACTGTGTACTGTCTTTTCCTCTGGCACCAGGAAGCAGTGCTCAAGGTGAGAACCAGAGCTCCCCCAAAGTGAACTGCAGCTATCCTCAGAACAATGAGGTCCCAAGCTCCTCTTCCAACAATAACGACCAAGTTCACCAGGAAAGCCAGCACAACAAGTTCACCCAGCAGAACAGCCCAAGAGAACCAGCAGCTTCCAAGAACTCCAACAGTGTCTCCAAACAGCTTCCCTAACAGCCTGTCTCCTTATCTAGTTCTGCCTCTCATGCTGCTGGCAACAATCTGAGATGGGCCTCTGTACCCTGCAGCACACTAGTTCAGTGCAGCTGGGTGTAACAAGTTGACCACCAGTTGGCAATCCACGGTAGGTGTAGAATGGCATTCAGAGTGGATCATATCCAAGGAACAGCTTCACCAGCTGGTTCTCTCTCTTCTCCCTATGATGCTAAACAGATGGCCTAGGCAACAATTCATCTTTCAGCTTGGGTTCCAAAATAAAGATGACGTGGAGCACAGCACCCACATAGAGCAATGAGGAATAAGTCAGACGTAAAGTGTTACTGTTATGAGCTATGGAAACTCTGGGGTCATTTGTTACTCTGCATAACAGAGCTTGCATTGACTGATACACTGTTCACATATCTCTAAGGATTCTATCCCACCAGCAGCCACTCCTTGTCTCCAGGTCCTCCCCTACTTTCATGGCTGACTTGTCACATCTTTCTCTTTTTTCCAATTGCCTTGCCAGTGCCTTGAAAGCAAGCAATGTGCCTTACACTTTTCTCCACACCTAGAACCATCTATGCATATGTGAGGTTCTTGGTGTATAAATGCCTGTTGAGTTTTTGATCACTTATTTTCTTTATACGAGTGAAGATGTTTCTCTGAGATCCCATGTAACAGGCTCTAGGCACTGTTTTCCAGTTCTCCCCTCTCAAAGCCACAAGCTGCACTTTCTTCTGTCTGGCCATGTACTGTAGAGACTGTGGCAAGTCTTATCTCTCAGGGCTGAGGGGCAGTGAGTAAAGAGCAAAGAGCCTAACCACCAAGCCACCTGTAAACCCCCTCAGTGTCCTTCCACACAACCCCCACCCGCCTCATGTTAGCATCTACTCCTGACATCTGGAACTTCAGCTTCTTCATTCCCAAATGACAGGAGGCTGAGCTAGAGCTACCCAGGTCGCACTCAGTGCTCATGGCAGAGAAGTGGCTAGTGAGTGAGGCTGCGACTTGCATATAGTTTAACACTGCCTTGGGTCAGTAACAAGCAGGGCCAGGACTAGGCTGAGGCCAGTGAGATGCCTAGGATGCAGATATAAGCAGGAACTCACTGTTGGGGCCACACAATGCCAGCTTTTCGCTTTCTTAAATTTTGGACCCTAGATGACTAACCCTAGTCCCAACTCTGTGAGGGACAATGAGAGGGTTGCCTTTTTTTTTTTTTCTTGGTATAGAGAATTGAACTAAGGACCTTGTGTTTGCCAGGCTGGCATTGTGCGACAGAGCTATAGTCTCAGTCTATAGTTGCTAAATTTAATAAAACAAGGGTAGTAGGAAATTGGGTGTGAACCAAGGGATAAAGCTAAACCTTCCCGTTCAAACACCTCCCCTAGCAATTGGCGGGGTCTGGACACCCACTTAAGCTTGATTTATTTTTCTGGTGTTGGCTCTGGAATCTCCTAGATCCCTAGAAGAATGTGAAGAACACACAAAGACTTGTCCTCAGTGGCTATCAGCTAGCCCTTCATGGAGTGTGGCCACTGAGGGGCTTGGACAAGGGCACAATCAAGGGCTCCTTAGTGGGGGTTCTATGGGATCAAAGTGACTCTGAAAGGGACAGGCATGTAAAAATCAAATGTGATCCTGTGGCTGTTGGGCAAGTCTTGAGGGATGGGATATGGGTCACCTCCCCCAGAGCAGGGTTCCCAGGGATTCTTCTAGATCTAGGGAGAGATGATAGAAGGTGATTTTACATAAACTCTGGGGGAACTTCTGACCCCAACTTCAGGCCAAGGTTCTGGGGCTCACAACTGACACTTGTTAGTGTTGGGCTCACCCTACTGTGTTCATATGGTGGTGGGACACTCTGGAGCAGGCACTGGTCCTGCTCTTCTGAGCTGTGTCTTCAGAGACTGTGTCCCCAGAACTCAGAGCAAAAGGAACAATTCCCTCTCAGGCCCTCCACAGACACATCCACTGATACATAACATCAAGTTAAGACAGGAAAGAAAAAGGGGAGAAAAGTTAATTTAAGGGGAAAATTATCTCTGTTCTCTGCTAATGGAACCTGTAAATTAGGGCATTTAATTACCAGAGACAATTTGTTCATTTTGGAGGCTAATATTTACATTAGCAACTGCTTTGAAAGCATGAAATCTGATGAATTGGCAAAACACTTTTACTCATTTTCCCCAAATTAATCAAATGAGCTGTGATCGGGCTATTTATAAGTCTAGTTAAGTATATCTCCCTAGTGAGTGATTTTTTTTCTTCCACCTCCTTCACATTTTGTGAGCTGTCTCAGATACGCAGCTTCTCACCTAGATATGTGGTACCAGAGGATCTCAATGGGAAGGTGTTTGATCTATTTCTATATTTAATGACACATTTCATCATAGCAGAACAGAGCATTGTACCACCACTGTTGAAATTCTATTTCAATGATAATCCCTTCCGTTTTTATAACCCCTGGTGAATTCCAAGATGCTCTCATGGAAAAGAACTTATCTCCAATGCCTGTTGGTGAAAGCCTCAACTTTAGGCCTTGGTGCTGATGTTGGTTCGGTGTAGAGGGGGCTGTTTCCCTAAAAGAGCTTAGTCTCCAAGCAAGCATTCATCTAGAAGGGGAAGAGCCTAATAAGTGGACCCAGGATGGATACCTAAGACCAACTTGAGAGAAAGATCTCCCCACCACCTCCTGTTTCAGATGATTCTCTGGTCCTAGCTAGTGACTTTGATGGTGACCTAGCCTACGATGACTACCTTCACTCAGCCAGAAGCATTGAGATAGGTGGCAAAGGCTGCAGCTTCACATCCCCCCACTAGTCATTCTTCTACTAGATATACTGAGCCTGCCTTGTACATTAGTGGTAGAGCTAGAAGAAACACAGTTAGCTATTCTGGTCCAGCTTACGACTGCTGGGAATGAGCAAGTGGGGGCCCAGGAATGTTGCTAGACTTGTTGAATTTCATACATCTGAGTGGGGAAGAGCAAAGTATTCTAAAATGTGACCTCCTGCTGTTGGGGCCCACACCAGCTCCTGTCAACTTAGAGTGAGAAATATTGGAAGGATCTCTGTACGGAGAACAGGGTAGCCTCTTATTATGGCAATGGTGTGAATGTTTGTGTCTCTCCTATATTACGTGTTGAAATCTTAACCTCCAAGGTGGTGGTGTTAGGAGGCTGAGACTTAGGGAGGGAATGAAGTCAAGACAGTGGAGTCCTCCTGAATGCAATTGCCTGTGCTTATACAAGAGACCCAGATATCTTGTTCATTCTTCTGCCATGTGAAAGTATGGCAGTCTGTGCACCAAGGAGCCAGACACCAAGTCGACTAACACATTCATCTTGAATTTTCCATCCACCAGATCTATCAGAACTTTCTATTGTGTATAAGCCACTTAGTTTATGGGTTTTTTCTTCCTTTTTTGTCAGAGCAGCTGAATGGACAGAGTCATTCCACAAGGCTCACTTCCTCTTGAGAAGTCTCACTGCTCCTATACCCTGCTGCCTTTTCTATGTTTCCCCCTAGTCTCTATACAAATCCCCTCTTACTTCTAGCCAGGTCCAGATGAACTGACTATGACGTTGTTGAAGGTATGGCAATAACAAAAGAGGAGGAAAAAACAGAAATGAAAGTTTGTAGGTAAGACTAGATTCACTCATCTTTGCTTAAAATCCCCTAAGAGGTCCCTGCCTGCCTTTCAGCCCCCTTTGTGGGCAGAAGCCAGCTTTCCCCTCCTCACCTGGATGCTCCTTTGTGCATGCCTAGGTTCCTGCAGCATTACACCTGTAGATGAGTGATGCCCAGCCATAGTGAGGTGCTCACCCTCTGCATTAGAAATGGTGAATCCCATCTGCCATAGGTTCCAACTACCATGTAACATGCTTTTCTGAATTTCAGAGTCTGGAAAGCTACAGCTTAGGTTGCTAAGACTCCCTAATAACCAGGGTACTGATTTAGAATGAAATTCTGCCCACTTTGGTCAGATTTGCAATGTAGAATGGACTAAGGCCAGGACAGTTTTCCAGAGAGTTTGGCTAATGCTGTAGGAAGCCTGGAGTGAACAGACACCCTGTGATGCTTCACAGAGCTACAGATGCAAACACAGGCTGTGATTGTACTTAAGAGCAGTGGTATGAAAGCAACAGCAGCCTTCTCAGCCCTAGCTTAAAGGTAGAAGGACATGTGTTGACATGCAACTGGTCCTCGGGACTCCTGCCATCCACAGCTGGTCCTCTGAGCATTGTGCATGGTTAGGGTATCATTCCTGGAGAGCTAGCCTGGAGCACACTCTGGCAGCTTTTGACCAATTTTGGAAACACCAATTTTCTTATCTTAAATCGTTTTCTGTTTAGTAAAAATTGAATGACTTCTGTTTCATGCAGGAACTTTGGCTAATATTCTCATTTATTTGGTTAATACCTGTTTTACTGACTAAGGTCACTTGCCACCCAATATCTATCCTAGGAGAGTTTGTCACTTTTAGAAGAGTTCTTTTCCAGTTCACATGGCTGCTGCTTCATTTAACCTGAGATAACAGCAGGAAATGGCAGTGGGTGGGGTTATGTCTTCTTTAATGCAGTTTCTGCCCCTTGTTGTTCCAATCAATTCTAGTTCCCCAGAGATGTGCCCTCAAAGTTAGAGGCCTGGCAGCCACAATGTACTACCAGACAAGAGATGTCCTGGGCTCCAGGGCCTCTCAAGTCTAGAGGCATCAGGTTCAAAGCTGTTACACTGGCTGGACCCTCACAAATCTTAATGGTTTGGTCCTATAAATACAGCTCATAAAAAGCAAGTAGGCTAGCTTTGAAAACGTGGTTGGAAGTCCATGTCCTGAGCAGAATTTTCAAGAGGTGAGGAAGAGAGTAGAGGTCAGAGAGTTTCCTCACCTCCTGGATTGTGAGAGGGCATAAAGGACATATGATCATCACACAGTTATGCTTAATAACAGGCTAGGGAATATTCCAGCTAATACTTTTACATTCTGAATTACTTACAGATTGTATATCAGCATTATTCTAGAACTTATTAGTTTGCAATAGTTAGTGTTTATGATAGCACACAGTTCCTGAGAGTGAGGGATCTAGGAGTAACTCATTTTAGGTCTGCATATGGGTATCAGGTCTGCAGTTATTAGAAGGCTGGGCTGAGCTCAAGCTCCATACTAAATTCACTCAAGTGGCTCTTGGAGGAGGCTGCAGTTTCTTACCACATGGGTCTCTCATGTCATCTGGTTCCTTCCAGAGCAGAGGACTTGAGGAAAAGAAGTGAACAGGAAGGGGTGGGGGGAGAAAAGCTGTAGTGTTTTTATAATCTCTAAAGTGCCACATCATCCGTTCTGCCACATTCTGTTGGTCACATCATGTCCCCCTGGTGTGGATGCCAGGATGCCAGGAGCTAGGATCATTGGAGACGATCTTGGAGGATGGTAGCCACACAGTCAGCTTGGTTCTCTTTTCCAGGACCAGGCAACTGCATATGTCATGCACAGTAGATGCTAATGCTCAGCACATGTTAGGACTCCTAAGCTAACAGTGTGAGCCAACCAAATATACAGTTTAGAACTTGGTTTCTAAAGAAACTACACATATTTCCTGCCTTAAAATCCTGCAAATTGGATAGTAGAATTGCTTTTGTGATAGGAAGAACAAAATTCTAAATCTGAAATAATGTTTTAAATATTTTCTTGAGCCTGGGGTTAGAATTGTTTAGTTCCTGCTTGTCTATGGCAAATGTTGATGGCGACCTTGTATGTCCTGTGTCCTTGGGTGTTTTCCACCTGATCTTCAGATCAACTCTGCCCCCTCTGTTAGATTTTCCAGGAGGCAAAGCACAAGGTATCAGCCCATTAAGGCAACTTTGGAACCACTTAAGATGGGCTATTTCAAAAGGTACCAAATTCCCTGATCTTATAACTGAACCATTTAACTAGATCATCCTGTAAAGAGAAAATGCGTTAAAAATACCAGTTAATTACTTTTTTTAATTCTCAAGGCACAAATAAGTCCCAGTTAACTGTCTTTGCACATTTATATATTTAGACACCAGGGTGAGACTCTCCGCAGCCACAGGGAGTGGGCAGGCACAGCAGCAGAGGACAGCTGGCTGAAAGGCGACAAGACTGGCTGTGCCAGTGAGCCGGAGACTCACTCATCTAGATCCACTACCACTTCCTGTGGGGTACTTAGGGTGAAAAATCCTAGGAAGAAAATCCTTGAACCAAGACCTTCCCATACTTTTTCAGAGGATATGCACTGCTGGCCTTAGTAATATGATGTTCCCTGACTAGAAATGTCAACTAAACCTCAGGGAAGCCTTGTCTAAAACTCCAAAGCAGGTTCAATTTACACCTTGCAAGCAATTAGCATTAAAGAAATTCAGGGAATAAATCTTAATAAAGTCATAAAGTCTTAGAGCTAAAATGTGGCAATCTGCCCACTTCTGGGGCATTTAGACTTTAGAGCTGACAATATGACCAAAGTCCTGCTTTGAGAGGGTCTGGAAATCCACCCATGCCACATCAAGTAGGTCAGATGGAGCTGATTTACATGGATGCATCTGCTAGCTGTCCATTTCACTTCTCAAAATCTAGCTATGTATCAGCTTCACAAGTTTAGAACCAAATATATTGGGAATTAATGAATGAGTAAGTGACAAAATGAGCCAAAAATTTTCCACCTGCTGAAACCAGGAATTCAAGTTGTTTGTCCATGGGGTAGGTCTTAGGGCCTATCTCAGTGTCTGGGTCCCTGTGCTTTTGGCATCCCTGAAGGAAGATGAGTTATCTGGCTTCTACATAATCAATGGATTAGACCTAGTGAAGCTGAAAGAAGAGTTGCTGCTAGAGGTAAGTGTGAGGGTTGGGGAGGTAGCTCAGTGGCATAAGTGCCTGCCTGGCAAACGCAGGGTCCTGAGTTCCATCCCTGGTACCCCAAAATAAATAAATAAATAAATAAATAAATAGTAATAAAGCATAAATTGCTAGAGGTAAGAGTGGATGGTAATGGAACATGACAGCGGAGTCCCCTACCTACCCCCCAGAGGAAAGAGCCAAGACTGCAAAAAGCAGACATGAACTCAAAGATGCCTGAGGTCAGGGAGAGAGGGACAAGAAACTGTAGCAACATTCTTGGTTCCTTAGAGAGCTAGTGAGTTAGTGCATTACAGCTCAACACGAAGTCAGTTATTCATTCTTTCATTCCAAACACATTTGAGAATTAAATAGGTGTTAGCAATAAGGAAATGATACATGGTGCTGAGTGAAATCGGAGGGGTTATTGATGCAAATATTGAGCAGTCACATGGAAAATCCATTGCTGTGTTTCAGTGTGTCCCTCTAAGACTCACATTGAAACTTAATCCTGTCATGGTCCCATTTAGAGGGGGAGTCTTCAGGAGATGACTAGGCCATGAATGGACCAGTGTCTCCTAAAAGGGCCTAACAGGGAGTGTCCTCTTTCACTCTTCTGCCACGTGAGTGCACAGGGGTGGTGTCCCTTTTGCCTTCTTCCGTGAGAAAAATGCCACTGTAGGAAGATGCCATTGATGAAACCTGCCAGCACTGTGATCTAGGATTCCAGCCTCCAGAACTGTGAGAAAACAGATTTCTGTTCTTTATAAATTACTCAGCCTCAAGTATTTTGTTACAGCAGCACAGACACTCAGACTTCCATGCTGGACATTCTACATTCTCTGATTCTATTTCCAGTCGGTGAATAAATATGCCTAACTTACATTTATTCTACTCTGGAAAGAAGGCAGGGGAGCTTCATCTGCTTTAAGATTGCAGTCTTGATGAGCATAACCAAGTGCTGTGCTTGTGTGAGCCCACACCCTTTCTGAACAGTGAGGAATGGGCAAACGTCAGTGGCGCATGTGGATGAACAAAGGAACTGAGTTGTGATTTTAGGAACAGGAAGACAGTGGGAAAGTCAGAGCCTCCTGGGAAGACAGGTGAGAGTGTCCCAGAACAACAATCATCCCAAGTCAGGTCCTTTGGCATAGTTCTGGTGGAATTAAGAAACATCAGCCCATGAGCAGGGAAACACCAACAAGGGTGTCCCCTCTTAATGTTATAGAGAATGTAGAACTATTTTCCATGTGATAATCTAATCCTTTTAAAACCAGGTATCTTAATTGACCAGGAGAACTTTGACTTTTTGTAATTACAAATCATAGGGCATTCTTTTAAAGTGTTCAGATTATTATAATACAGTTTGAGTTTACTAAAAGATTTCTTTATATACTGTGTGTCCTCCACAATGCTGGACTTCTTCCAAAATTTTGAAATCTCAAAATTAAAAGAAATCACAATGACCTTACTTCACCAAAAATGACTTGGGGCCTATTGTTCAGAGTGCTTCTGTGGGTACACATGGGGGTCTGGTGGCATTGCCCTCTGCCAGTAATGAGATCTCCAGCTGCACCACAAAGGTAAGGATTAATGAGTCAGGGAGGTGATTTGTGTAAGGGCATAGACAAGGTGGATAGTTAATCTTCAAACAAACAGCATTCTCATTTCAAAAGTGGAATCAAGAGCTAGTTCTTTTTCTCTAGCTAAGTGGGAACCTACATGCAGAGAACCAACTTGTCAGATGTGAAGAAAAGTGGGTTTTGCTGCATTTTCCTGAGATCCTAGAATCTCTTGGAGGAGGAAGAGGCAGAATTACACTGTGGCTCAGGGAATAGATACTGGAGTCCAAATTGTCATGAATAACTTAACCTAACTCCCATGTTCTTTAATTTTCTCTTTTGGAGGACAGGGCCAGAAATAGGAGAT
>NDGN011303508.1:0-10116 GCA_002564285.1 Tympanoctomys barrerae
CGTGCATGTGTGTGTGTGTGTGTGCGTGTGTGTGTGCCATAAAAGATGGCATGCAACAGAGAGATTAACTCTGAGGATGTCACAGGGCCTCTCCAGAGGGATGGAGGGAGGGAGAAAGATAGGAGGGAATTAAAAAGGATCAAGATGTGATATACATGCGTGTCAGTTCCGCACGTTGAATATATCTCATATTGTAGACTTGGGCTGGTGAGATAGCTCAGTGATCTAAAGCGCCTGCTTTGGAAAGCTTAGGTAAGTGAATAGGGACCGCGACTGAATCCCTGGCGTGCTGTTCCAGTCCCGCTCTCAGAGTGGGCTAAGCTGGCCACACACACACACACACACACACACACACACACACACATTAATATTGCAGACTTAGAAAAAGTATACAATAAGATAAAACATATAACAGTAAGAGATACCTATGATGGGGGTGAACATCCAAAACTATAAAAAATAATGCTATTAGCTTCAGCCAGAATTACCTGAAGACAGATTGCTTATAAAATTACTTGCCTATGCTTCAGCTTAAATTTGGAGGTGATAACAATATTAATTGTTGAACATAAAAATAATATGCATTTTAAATTTACTTTTAAAAACCATTAGTAGTAATTTGTTAAAAATTATTCTAAAGAATGTGAATTGTCTTATCCCGAAAACAAGTATGTTCCCACATAGATTCAAACACAAACCAAAATAAAAATAATCCTGAATGTGTCATTCATTTCATCTACATTTGCTACATACTTTTATCCAAAACTAATTTAATGACTAATATGAATAAACTTGTTTCTATTGCAGAATTGTTTTTTAAAGAAATTATTGTAAAAATCTATCCAGTCTCTGATTTTCTCCTTAAAATTATATATCCAGTATAGAGACATGTTTGAGTGATAAACACAAAACTGATCGAGTATTAAGGCAATTGATGATTGAGATTATGAACAATATACTTGGAGGCCTGCTGCTTAGCTCAGTTGTCTAAGTGTCTGCTCATGCAAATGCAGTCAGGCACAGGATACCGCGGTTCGAACCCCACCTCCACCTGCCTTACAAGACCAGCGCTTACGGCAGGCTCAGCCAGCCAAAATACCAAGAAAAAAAAAAAAAGAAAGAAAGAAAGAAAAAGAAATCCTTCTCAACTTTAAGACTGGGTGTGGTGGCATGCACCTGTAATCCCAGCTTTTGGGAGGCTGTAAACAGCCAGATCACTTTGAGTCTGATCTAGTAGTGAGACTCTGAAAACCCTGTAGACCCTTCCCTAAAATACAGGAATAAAAATAAAAATAAATATACTGATGAGCAAATGTCCCTTGCTTTATAGTTACATTTCCCTGTTTCCTGTTCTATTAGTGATTGGATAGAGTGACCGATAACCCGAACATGATTTACTTGCTTGAATGCAAAGACATTGTCAAAACAGTTTGTTTATTCCTCTCTTATTCCAAATGGGTATTATCTGATTACATTTTTCTTTTTATTTCATTCAAGAATATTTTCAGACATTTTCAGAGCACTTCCACGGTTACATTAATCTTGGTGTGTTTGTAGATTCCCTGGAGACACCAGCCTCAGTTGGCATGCAGACAGTCAAAGTGCTTGAACTGAATTTAAATCTGATTTACTAGACTGAAAAACTTGGAAAGAAGTGCAAAAATACAATGCAAAAATTATATTGTTCTTTTCTTTTTTCTAAGAGAATAATAGTTATTATACTGTGTGTGTATGATTGCCTTTAAAATAGTCACCCCGCACGAGACATCAACCCAGAAGATCCTTATACAGTGAAAACCATGGTAACACAAAGTTTCCTTTTTAACACTAAGTTTCTTTTCAACAAAATAAGACAAAAAGTAATAACTAAACAAATTGCCTATATTGAAATATTTTTAAAATAAGAAAATGTGTACTTTGGGGAGGTGCGTGAGCTTTTTCTACTGCGTATTTGTCGCTCATCTATCCCTCTCCCACTCTCCCCTGGAGAAACTGTGCCGGACCTGAGCTTGTGTTCCTCGCTTCCCATCCTTCACATTATGTCCTCAAGTTACATCCATTTGCCTACAAATGTCACAAATTCATCTTTCTTTTTAGCAGCGTCATACTCCATTGTATATCATACACACATTGTCCTTACGCCTTCATTTGTTGATGAGCAGATATGCTGTTTCTGAGATTTGCTTACTTTGAATCTTATTTATTGTATAAGATAGATAGATTAGATAGGTGTAGATACAGATATAGATCAATAACTGATGAAAGAAAAATAGCATGGCCATGTATGTCTTAAGGCACTTGGCAGGGGCTGGGGAGCTACCTCCACAGTCCAAGCACTGCCTGGCAAGAGCAAGGACTCAAGCTTGATTCCCAGTACCGCATGTCATGCTTACCCTGAACCCAGGCATGGTGGCCCATGACTGCATGCCCAGTGCTGGGGAGGCTGAGACAGGAGGATCACTATGAGTCTGAACTGCATAGTGAAAACCTGTGTTCAATAAAAAAACTGAGGTATTTGGCATAGTCCTTGGAATTAAAAAAACATACTGGGTATAGAAGTTCAAGAAAAATTAAAAAAAAATTGCTCCATGGATTGAAGATAAGACTCAGAATATGATTTGTGTATATGTAATATTACTTTTCATGTTTTTCTAAGAAATAATACACAGTGTTACAATTTTAGATTCAGAGAATGAAATTTACATATTGCTTTCAAATTTAAATAATTGCTCTTGCACTAAGGAGCTAAAATTCAAGGAAAAAATAATTAATTAATTAATTAAAATAAAATTTAAGGAATGACACAAACCATAACCCAACAGCAGTTATGTATAAGTCATCTCTAAACACCCGACAATGCCACCATCTGCCTGTTATTCTATTAATAATTTATTCTACTTACAAAGTATGAACAATAGACAGGGACCTAACTATTTGCTGTTCTTGTCACTGGAAATCAAAGTCAGGAGTTTGTGCTTGTGAGGTAAGCACTGTGCCACTGAGCTATGTCCCCAGCCCATAAATACTAGATGGAATTCACATATGCATTCAAATTTCCTTGTTTTTTTTTTTGTTTACATAGCATAAGAAATCTACAGCCTTGAAGCAAGAATGATAAAAATGAAAAGTTGTTGAAAAAAATTGCTTTTTAGCTTTTAACTAATTTATTTCATGTTATCCAAAAATAAATTTTAATAATGAGAAATGGCTTATGATTCTGATTAATATTGATATAATAAACTGAGACTATTAGGATAGTGAAGTAATCTTATGGAAAATAAGCACATTATTAGAGGTTAAATTGTAAGCAAAATGTTGGACCACTTGACAAAGCCAGGAAGATACATCTAATAATTCATCATCTTTTTGCATCTGAAATTGGAAGTCAAATGTGACTATACCAGTAAAACAGTACTTAATTCTATTTTATTTATCTGTGTTTTAGACAGAGAACCTGAGAAGAAATAAGAGTTGATACAGGCATTCTAGAAGGTTCTGAGAATGCCAAGGAGAACATCTACCAAAAATAAATAAAATAAAATAAAATAAAACATGGAGGACTAGAGAAATTTGCCAGAGGAAAGAGGCCTTAAAACTGAATCAGAATGCAAATTCCCATAATTAGTAACAGGCAAACAGGAAGATCCACCTGAGAAAGAGCAGGCTGCAGTTTAGAGATGAGGGCCCTCATCCCCACTGCCCCCAAATCTGTGTGGTGGGTCTCAGAGTTCTGTGTGATTCCATTCAATGTGAGAGCTTTGAGGCGAGGACTCCTAAAGCAACAAATAGTGCAAAATGTTCTCACAAGCTTTGTATTCTGTGATATCTTTAGATATTGATTCCCCTATCACTTATTTATGGGTTTTTTTTTAAATCCTAGATTTTTCCATGCCAGAGACTTTTATGATTTGTTTTTGTTTTTATCAAGGCGATAGACGAACATCCTTTTCTAAATTGATAGAAATAAATGATTTAAAATAAATTAACAAAAATAGAGACTTCCTTCTGAATGTTTTCATGATTTCCCAATCTTCCACTTCATGAGCATCATCAAAGCTATTTTGTTATTTCCATATTTCTATATTTTTGAATATTGTGCAACACTATTATCTATTGGTTTATAAATATTGAAGAAAACATTGTCTCTGTTATGTTTGATGAGCATTTAGATCTATAGCAATGATATTCTATTTTTATTTTCCCATTGTCCTAGTGTGGTTATATTACATTGCAATTTAAGCAATGTTGAATGTTAAATTATGATACCTAATCAGATATTATTCATAGCTGGATATTTTCCTGTACTATGCTTATCTTTGATTATTTAATTCTAGTTTAACGAATAATTGACTTGTCTTAGAATTCAACCTCTTTTATGCCTATCTGATAAAATTTTACATAGCTTCTTAATATATTTTTTGTTTACAGGCAATTCTCTTCATGTAATGGATAGATACTGTTTTTTCAAATGGTGGTCACAAAAGAGTTCATGGTCCATTAAAAGAAAAAAACAAAACAAAACAACAAAAGGCCTGTAGGTCAGAATGTGAAAACAGGGTTTCAATAGGGCCATACTTTCTCTGAGCTCATCTATGGGAGAATCCTTGCTTGCCTTTGTTAGCTTCGGGAGGTGTGTTGGCAACCCTGCGCCTTCCTGAGCTTGCAGTTGCGTAATTCCATTTCTCTCTCCTCCCCATCTCTGTTTCTATTCTTTGCTTCTGATCACTGGCAAACTGGACCGAGGGCCCACCCTGCTCCCATGTAAACTTCACAGAACTAATATCACTGGCAATATCTCTCTTTCCAAATAAACTTACATTCTGTGGCACTGCCAATGATGACTTCAAGTTATCTTTGGGACAGCATAGAAAAGTAGACAAATAGTAAGTAGGAGTATGCGTTTTTCCTATTCCCCTTGGAGAAATGCCTTTGAATCTCAGTTCTCCTAAGTGAATTACTTTTTTTTTTCTGTTTTTAGGACAGGTTCTACAGGGTCTACAGGGTTTCACTAGTAGATGGGACTCATAGTGAATCTCCTGTTTTCAGCCTCCCAAGCATTGAGATTACAGGTGAGCACCACCACATCTAATCTCAATTGACTTCCACGGTTCCCAGGGCTGGGGCCAGCACAGAAGGCCAGAGATCGAATTCCAGCCACTGCACTCTGCCTAAGCAGGTGCTTTAGTCCGCTGAGCTATCAGGCTGGCCCTAAGTGAATTACTTTCTTTGGACCTGTTTCTAATTAAAATGTAGCAATAGCAGCAGCAATGACCATGTATAATTTTATGCATGGAGGTAAAACATACACATATAATATGTAATTTATAATATATAATGGCCATGGAGATAGCTCATTAATCTAAGTGCCTTCTTAAGCAAGCTCAAGGACTTGGGTTCAATCCCTGCTTCCATATGCCGTGCTAGCCCCACTTTGGCTGTGCCAAGCCAACCACCAAGACCAGGCAGTGGTGGCACACACCTGTAATCCCAGCGCTGGGGAAACTGAAAAACGAGGATCACTAGAAGTCCAAGCCGCATGGTAAGACCCTGCACCAAACACATAAAATTAAACAAACGAACTAACAGAACATATAAATGACAACACTGGCACGGTTAGAAATTAGGAGACAAGAAAATTTCTTCTCAAAGACAACAATAAGAGAAAAAGATAAAATGAATGAAAAGAAACGCAAGAGCATGGGTGGTATTTCCAGAAATGGTATAGTACCTGTACTTAGCAGTACACAAATGACACTCCAAAATCAACACGTTCAAAAGAAGTTCTATGACCTCTCTATAATTTATTTTGTTCCAAATACTTCTCTGAGTTACAGGATGTTATAGTATAGATTCTCTTATGTCCTGAGTCCTCACTGACCAAATATTTCTCTTGTCAGGAAATGTTCCATGACCCATCCAGTTTCTCACGTGCACAGCACATATGTCTGCTTTCATGACTTCCAAAGCCACAATGTTGCAAAGTTGGATCAATTTTACTTCATAAATATACCTTGAATTGATATTTTCTCTCTGTTTATATCCATCATTCTAATAGTTCCTTTATGGCTATGTTAAATTGCTGAGTAAGAAGTAATTGTGGGCCGAGAAGATAGCTCAGTAGCATAAGCACCTGCCTGGCAAGCACAAGATCCTGAGTTCAATTTCTAGTATTGCTGGGAAAAAAAAAAGACCTAATTGTACTTTACCTGTTTTTGATGTCTGCAATCAGAGTGATCACTTTGGCTCCTGGTTCTATTTTTTTCTATATAGTCTCTGCACAAGTTCTAGAGTGATTCTTGTTTCATGCTTCTGTTTAAAATGAAAAGCCAAAGTCCTGGTGACATCCTACAAGACAACCCTACAACTCATCTTTCTTCACTTCCATTTGACCGAGGCCTCTGATTGTTCTTCCTAAATCTCTTCCATGCAGAGTGAAATGTTCACAGCCCACATGGTTGCTGTGAGAGACGATTTTTGCATTTAATGGTATCATTCACCCTTTAATTCTTCATGTCTCTGCTCAAATACCAGCTTCTTAAGGAGCAACGGCATGATCAACCACCTAAGAACAGTCATGTTTTCTCCCTTTCTTATTGCTTGGCTTTATCAACACTATCAGTGCAATTTGCCTCCTCTACTTCAAATCCACGTATGTGCTTACTCTTTCTCTTTTCACTGTGAAATTACAGTTTTTTCTCTGCTTTTCAGTTTTTCCCTACAATATTTCCCCAAAATTAAAAAACTTCATGACACATAGTAGAGTTCAACTTACTTACTGTAAGGGTGAGTGAAAAAACAATTAAGCTAATATAGAGGTTTAGATCTACTGATTGATATGGCTAGTTTAATTGATTCAGGGCTATTTCCTGTAGCTACTAGAGGTTTAAACAAAAACACCAGTCACAAATTTTAAGTCAGGCAGTTGGAGAAGCACTGGCCTGGTTATAGAAGGCATAGAAAAGGCTTGTATCATTTGTACACTGCTGCAACAGTGACCAATAGAATACATTTGGACGCAAAAACAGAAGGAAGAAATGTTAATGTTGAATGCACCTGCACATTGTTACTCATTATGTAAGTGAAAATTACCTACATTATGCATGTAGAATAAGGTGTCATTTTGTAACATTACAGAGACACGCCTGAATCACAGGGTACGACTTGGAATTAGTCATTCTCTGAAAAGGATGCGAGAGTTCAGGGACTGGCTGACCCAGCTCACTGCCTCCTGCCAGGACCCAAGAGGTATAAGAAGGGAAGCTGGATTTGTAAGAACCAGATTTAGTCTACTTAAAACGGAGCTTGATATTGTAGACAGGTGCTGGATGGAGGTCTTTACATTCACATGAGATACAAGGGAGAAGCAGCCAGTGTGAAAAACTAATTTGGAGAATTTGTGCCCCGATAAAAATTTGCTGCTGTGGCACCTTAGCTTTGTACAAAGAATTTTACCCCAAATGCAGTGTGAGCTTACACAGAACTTACACCTCAATATAGAGGTATGAGTTACTAGATAATTATGGTAGGCGTTTACAATCTTTTACTATCGGTGCTTAATCATTTTAGAGGTTGCATAAATATTGGAGTTCCATAAGGCATTAACACTCCTAAGAGTGGAAGAATAAAAGGCCATAGGAGAATGCACATGCTTCTGTAGTCTGCAAATGTGATGATAATCAGAACTGTAAGGTCCTGCATTTTGAAATAGCTTCCTTTTACATAAAGGACAGGGAATAGGATGCAAGATGGCCAGTGACAAGGTTATTCCACTTGTTCAACTTCGAGATGACAGGTGCTAATGTGAAGACAGAGTTAGTGTATACGGATGCGGGTGGCTGAGAGAGATACTGAACAATGAAGTGATTGAACATAGTACCAGGTATCTTAGCATGATGCAAAGGGAGGTGGTTGTGGAAGGTAAACTTCAGATTCAAGCAGGTGAATCAACACTAGTGTCACTCACTAACAGGAGCAGATGAGGGCAAGTTGGATTGTGTGTATATAATATAAACTGAGCTCTGAATGTCATTCAGATATATATGAGTTACCGTATTAGAGCTGATAACTATGCATCTGTATATAAAGATTTAATGTTATGAAGTAGTGTCTCTTCTTAAGGTATAAATTGACAAATCTGTTTTTAAGGACACATTGGAGGCAAAATAGCCAATAAGATTTCTTTTGAAAACCTAGAGTCCAATATTTAGAACTGGAGTCAATAAATTATTTTCTGTGTGGTGCAGGTAGTAAATATTTTAGGGGTTGTAGGCTATCTGGTCTCTGTCACAGCATTATATTTTGCTTTTTCATGCAGGAAAATTGTCCACAGACCCTAAATAAATGACTAAGCACAGCTCCATGTCAATAAACCTTTATAAATATCAGGAAGCCAGCTGGGTTTGATTCATTGGTCATACTGCTGACCTATGAACCAGAATCCTAATCTAAATATCAGGCAAGTAAAAATGAATTTGCAAAGCATAGAATACATGAAAGGAAATAGAAGAAATTACTTTAAAGTTATATCAGAAAAGTAGACAGAAAAGGAATGTCTAGATGAAAAATGAAGAAATGTCATATAAGTTAAAAACTATTGCTAAGACTGTGTGTAGTGTTACATGCCTAGGATCCTAGCAGGTTGAGACAGAAGCAGGTTTAGGGATTTAGTGGGACCAGGTCTCAAAATTTAAAACCAACCCAGGCCTGCCCTGCCGGCTCCACCCCCAGGGTGTACTGAGATGGCAATTGAGAATGGTGTGGTGGCACGCACGTGTAAGCCCAGCTCTTGGGAGGCTGTAAATAGGCAGATCACTATGAGTCCGATCTAGTAGTGAGAACCTGAACACCATGTAGATCCTTCCTTAAAATACAAAAAACAAAAACAACAACAACAAAAAACAGAACAAGCCAAGGATATAGCTGAATGTTTAGGTCCTGGATTAGATTTCTAATCATAAAAAAAAAGGTCAGTGCTACTGGAGTCAGCCATAGGGTGAGTTCTTGGTCATCTTGTTAATATATATTCCTTGTGACTAACAATTGAAGTGGTTTGAAGAATGAGTGGCAGGTTCAAAAGTGGAATGCCACAAATACGTGTCTTTTATGTGAATTAAATGTGAAAGAGACAGATTAAAAGGTATCTTCAAAGGGAAGGTTTTTTGGACAATAAATGTAAAGGGTATGTAATGCAGACAATCAGATGTGTTTCTTACATGAAGAATATGCATGATAACATCTTTACACCTGCAGTTCCAATTCTCTCAAACACTTTTGCTCCCTGTAGCTTAAAGTCTTTGGGAATCGGTAGTGAAGCATTTAGAAATCAGAATGTCAAGTTTCAACAAAGCCCTCTTTCTCAAGCCATATCATACCCGAGGGAGTTCAGACCATTTGGGGGATGCTTGTCTTTAGTGTGTGTAGGAAGAGAGATATTCCTTTCTGTGACACTGTTGCAGTGAAAACTCTGCATTAGAAAACAGTAGATGTGAGTGTATTTCATTCAGTCTGAAAGAATCATGTTTATTCCTTAGTAAACCAGTTGGCAGCTGACAACACTTGTGATTCAAATGAGTGGTCGAATTGACTTGTCACGTGTGCGAATTTCAAGACATCCTTGAATTTTTCTGAAGGAAAATAAAAAGGCTTTTAAGTTAGCATGCCTGTGTTGTTCTCCATCTCCTTCCTGTTTTTCAACCGACCTGGACATAAATAGCTCCTTCCCAATTTCCACAAATGTTTCCTTGGCCCAATCATTTTATGATTGCAGTAGTTTTCTGGAAATAACTACTTTCCATGGCCTCCTGCTATTCAGCCTTAATCCACTTTGCCTTTCTCCTGATGTTTTCTTTCTCTGTGTTATCTACAGTGAATTCCCTGTTTATTCGTTTGGCCAGCTCTCCAGACATTGGTGCTCTTCCAGAGCTTTCGCCATCAGTGTCTTCCCTAAGAGAGAAGGTACACAGCTACAAGAGTCAAATCATTTCCCCACCTCGCTAGACCTACCAACAGTCAAATCATTTCCCCACCTTGCTAGACCTACCAAGAGTCAAATCCTTTCCCCACCTCACTAGACCTACCAAGAGTCAAATCATTCCCCCACCTCGCTAGACCTACCAA
>NDGN011303513.1:0-17526 GCA_002564285.1 Tympanoctomys barrerae
ACTGTCCTACCATTTTGATTTGAAACTGTCTCATTGCTATTTGTTTCTCAATAAAATTATGAATAAGGGAGAGTTGACACTAGGTGGCTTAATGGCAAAATTACCAAGGCCTTCATCACGCACAGCGGGGTCTTCATGATGAAACATTGACACAAAAATACAACTATCATTCAGAATCAGTTTTTATTACCATAAAACCAGTTATTATTGTAAGGCAAAGCGAGATGCTAAATGAGGTTTCTTTTAATCCTGGAATTTAGTAAGAGACTTTTACAAACTATTTTATGAAGACATAAATTTATGTAATCACTACATAGACATTTTTTTCTTAAGATGTTTCCTAAGTAGCTTCATCTCTATGAGAATTTATATACAAACATATGAACATGTACACATGCATGTACACATATATACGCTATAAATTTAATCATTCTGTCTCTTCAGTATTTTCAGGTTGAAACACTTGCTCCCAATGTCATGATGTCTGGAGAAAGGGTCTTGGGCAGGTAACCAGGATCTGTATGTAGACTAAGAACAGAGCTGGAGGCATTTGTGAGTTAAGACTATT
Source organism: Tympanoctomys barrerae (assembly GCA_002564285.1). NCBI lineage: Eukaryota > Metazoa > Chordata > Mammalia > Rodentia > Octodontidae > Tympanoctomys > Tympanoctomys barrerae. Next base: position 569 of record NDGN011303513.1, read on the forward strand.
GAGTGAGTGCCTTCTCTTTCTCTCGCCACCACCTGAGAAATCCAGGGAGAGGGTCAGTTCCTGAATCTGCCATCCCTCCCACCTACCTCAGGCTTCTGGTCTTCAGAATGATGAGAAATAAATATTTGTTGTTTAAGACAAGCAATCTTTTTATGGTAGGTTTTTTTTTTTTTTCTTTTTCTGAATGCCTTCAGGCAGGTTTGGCTGGCTTGAGTTGTAGGGATCGAACCACAGCAACCTGATCCTGACTGCTTTGTTGAAGCAGTCACTTAAAGAACTGAGCTAAGGGGCAGGCCCCCTTTTAATGGTATTTTTGACTTATTATTTTATTGTGTTAAATGCGGCTAATGTGAGTTCTGTGGATTGAAAAAATCTTAAGCATACAATACAAAATTGTTCACCAGACACACAGTGTTACTCAGTAAATCTGTGAAATTTATCTTGCTTAACTGAAATGTTACATGTGGTGAAACTCATTTCCCTCCCCTGTAGCACTTTCAACCGCTGTTTCACTCTTTGGTATATAAATTTGACTACTTTAGATAACTCACATGAGTAGAACGGGTCTGTATTGGCTTTTGTGCGCCTGACTTATTTCCTCTAGACTTAACATTGGTGAGCTTTACCCATTTTGTCACATACTGCACAATCTCCTTGGGTTTAAGGCTGAATATTATTCTATCCCATTGGGTGTAAATGTTAAATTTTGTTTACTCATTCATTTGTTCATCAAAATTAGGTTATTTCAAGATCTTGGCTATGAACAATGGAATGCTAGTGTCTCTTTGGTACCCTTACTTCACTTCCTTTATATAAATGCACAGAGGTGGACTTGGGAAAGGACATGATAGTTTCATTTTTAATTTTTTGAGGAAACTCTATGCTATTTTTCTATGGTAGTCTTCTTATAGCATCCTGAACTGACTGACCATATATAAATAAAAATCACACATGATGACTAGAAAATATGCATATACAGATACATATAAATATGAAGACGTATGTTCACCGGAGGACCAGTAGCTGAAGATAATAAAATTCTGCTGTTCCTTGACTCCTTAATGAACTTGCACTGTTAGGGCTCTGCTTTGAAAAAAAAGTGGTAGCGCTCTTCTGAAAGTATGGGGAGGCTGCCACATGTGCTGCTGGACTGCGAGCCACAGGAGGACCACCAGCTCCCTGAACCTAGAGAAGCAATGGGAGTGCGACAGAGCCAGGCAAGCCTCCCATGAGGCACAAAGACCTTCTGCTAATCAGGAGAATTTCTGCTCCTTCCTGAACAATGCCTGCAGGACACCTCTCCCTCTTCTCATACTTTTACATTCTCTTAATATATAATAGGTGTCAGAGGCAACAGTGCTGCGGTGGAAGCCAAACATGCTGTTATGGATGGTAGAAACAGAATTAGAACATAGAGTGAAAGCTGGCTTCCAGAATCAATGAGTAGGTTAAAAAATAGGGGAACGATTCCTGCCTCTACTGGCAAATGCTACTGCTGGGACTAAGGCTTCCTTTCATCTGCACCTTAGAGTTTTAAAGCAAACTTTCAAAATTTAAACCCACTTTGCTTCCATTACTCCCCAAACCTTGCTGTTTCCTACCTGGTTTATTTATGAAGCACAAAGCCTCCATTTTCTTGGTTGCAAGACTCCTAAAAGAGTGTTGTGTGCAAAGGTCATAGCTGGGGCATCTTCTGGAGATGTTCAGGTATGTTTGCTGCTAAGCATTTGCTTAGGCACCAATTACAAAGCTAATGGTGTAAAATGTGAATTTCTGGAAATTCTGCCATGGCTGACAAGTGAGGGGAGCACTCCTGAAGACCACACAGGGCAGGACACCAAGACCCAGTGCTGGGCTGGTTGCTTGCACCAGGGCTGAAGATGACTCTCGTGCCATGAATTGAGAATGGATTTCTAGTGGTTTAGTTTATCCTTATTTATTATGGATACAAAATTACTCAAAATTCCCAGAATTCTTAGACAGTTTATTGTGTTTTTAAATAGTGTGGGTTCTTCTGAACAGTGTGCACTGTTTTACTCCTCGCTTCTTATGTTCCCTGATAGGGTCCTGTTTGTCCATCAAGCCTTTATTCTCTTTCTTCCTCTTCTCCTTCTCCTTTTTCTCTTCCTCTTTCTCATCCTTCTTTTTCTCATTTTTTTCTTCTTGCTCGTTTATCTGCATTTACAATGTGGTCTTAGATTATTCTTTGCAGGAGTTCAGTATCTTCCTTAATGTTTCAATTTTGTCATTGACAAATTCAGCTCCTTCTCACCTCATTCATCTTCTGGGTTGTTACTAAATATACCAGAGAACAGTCAATCTAGTATTGATTGATCCCAAGGGAACTTTCCTATTAATCACTCCAGTCTTCAGGTTATCCGTTTATTCTGACTCTTTGTTCTCCCACTAACTATGATGTTCATATGTGCAGATTTTAAATATTGACACCATAATAGTTTAGTTTAACATTTTTAGCATTGGTCATGAACTGCAGCCTCCATAACTGCTTGTGTCTTGGAGTCTGAGACTGTTCCTACGGATGCTGAAAGGTTGGCTTCCTTACATGCGCAGTCTGGGGTTTTTCACCTTGAGGCCAAGCAGGCACCATGGTCTGTCCCAGAGAAGAATAATTATCACATTTACTAACTGAGTCCTATTAACACATCCAATGTTGATTCTAATTACTGGAAGATTTTCATTGAGCTCTACTCTAAAGAAGTGACTGTTAGTAAGTGACACTGTGTTTGATTTGCATACATTATATATTGTCCCACTGTCTTAGGACTTGGCCTCAGTCAACTTTCATGCAAGCCCATTGATAAAAACGTGAACACTTCTAAGCCTACAGATAGAAATACCTACAAATGATAGGGCTACAAAAGCACGAAACTGCAGCAATTATTGTTGCTAATTTTGATGTCAAAATGTTGAACTTAACGCTTTAATTTTTAAAACATTTCTTACAGTGAATCAACTTGTCCTCTTTAACAACTCGTACACCTCATATTAGTGATATAAATGTATAAAATTTCCAAACACACAGATTAACAAAAATATTTAAACTCATGTTTTTCTGCATCACACCTACCTTATTGTCAAGTTGCACAACTGGGTTGGTGTATAACAATGCTGAGCCTGGTGTGACAAGCAGCAAGGGTATTTGTGTCTCCCTGACCTACAGATGAGGTGTTTCAAGACCCTCACTCCCAGCTGATGCCCAGAGACTGTCAAATTAAAGGATGTTCTTGCCCTTCTTTCTAAATTTTGAAAGGGGACCCCTGACTCTCACATGCTTGCAGCTTGGACTTACTGATAATCTGCACTACCTATATCACGTTGGTCACTTATAAAGAGTAATAAAACCCTCTCTCAGTCCCAGTCTGCTCACTTTAGGACACTACCTGGCGGATGTCTAAGACTCACACTGCTCTAAAGTCAATATTGTTCATTGTTATGTTGATAATGACAATAAAAGTGTCCTTTTTGCAGCTTATGGGCTAAATCACTGCCCATGATTTCAATGTTTCAATGATTTAAACATGATTTCAATACTTCTGGCATCATTTGTACAAAGAATTGTTATTTCCATTACTTGTCTTGAGTACAGTGAGCACAAGAAAGTTTAAAAACTTGTACAAAGGCTGAGCTTTGGCTCTAAATGGAGCTGAGCCTGAGTTGTTGGATTAGTTTAATTCTAAGATTTTTCTACCTAACAAGCTCAACAACCTACCTAACTATCTCGGAGCTTCTGCACATATGCCAATAAGAATTTATGAGTTACAGCAAGAAATAATAATTGCTTTCTTTCTAAATGTATGATTGAGAAAATATGTTTTTTCCAGAAAAATCTTTGTAAAACATGTCACTTACTCTTTTGTGTCTGTACCAGGGCCATCCAGGGACAGCCTCACATCTGCCAGAGAAACTTGGGTTTTGGAATGGGACAAATCTGCGCTTTGATGCTGAGCTTGCCGACTGCCTGGTTCTGCGACCCTGACCAAGAATTAAACCTCTTGGAACCTCTATTTGCTTCTCTGTGGAAACTGGAAACAATACCGGCAACTGCGTCACACTATTCTGCCAAAGAAGTGAGATGATGAATGTCAAGCCCCAAGATGAAAATAACAATTACTCTCCATTATGGTAAGTCTGAGCTGTGGTGATTATTTCCATTTGCTTTATGGATTCTTTTGTTCTGAGAAAGCAGTACAAAGAGCGGACTGAAGTGTCTGCTAACAGTCAGTTAGGCTGGAACAGACAGCTGCTGATTTTTGTGCTCAGGCTGCTGAGCAGGAAAAGTAGGCAGCAGCAGCCAGTAGCAACCTGCTCTGCAGCCTTCTGCCCCTCCCGCTTCCTCCTGTAGCCCTACCTGCGCAGAGTGAGTCGAGGGATTTCGTGCTAGACTTGCAGGGCTTTGGGCTCCCCCAGCCAGGCTATGCACACACTTTGGGCCCAGAACTTTCTCACAGAGACAGACACAAGATAAAGAGGGTGGCAGTAGACTTTGGAGCCTCACCAGATGTCTTGTAGCAACTAGAATTCAGGCCAATGGTGCATTTCTGGGCATATTCCTGCCTAGGGAAGAGAAGGTGACCCCTGGTCAAGCTTTATACCCTGGAAAGTGTACCAGAATGGAGGTTTGGGGCCTTAGCTCAGTTTTCCTAAGGTCTGTCTGTGTGGTCTGTGGTAAGTAAATGTGCCTTACTTGCTCCTTCTCTGAAATGGGCATAGCAAGCCCAAATCACTGTGCTATGGAGAGAACAGAGGAATCAAAAGAAAACCTCCATAAAGTGGGTTGCTATTGCTACACCCACCTTTAAGTCCCTCCTGCTCTACCAGACCTGCCACTACCTCAAGAAGTAGAAAATGATGATGATGGTGATAATCTCGGTGGTTTTTCAAACTAGAAAACAATAGCAAAAGAAATGAAGTGACTTTTGTAGGGCTGCCTGGCAAGCTGACACCGGAGGGTTCACCCACAGCCCTTTCCTTACCCTGGAGGCCTCAGATGCTGTCCCAGGAGCATGGAGCCCTGCCCCTGAACCTCAAGCTTGCACATTTAGGCTCCGGCATGTTCCACAGACATGCTCCCAGAGCATATGGTCTCCTCATGCTCAATAGGAGCAGTTACCTGACAGAGAGGTTGAAAACTTCCTCTCAAACCTTGCCTCTTTTTTCATTGATAGAAAAATGCACAGGAATAGTCTTCAGATCCTGGAAATAGTCCTCTGCGACTGTCTGTCCTCTCAGTTACCCTCTTGCTCCAGTGCATACATTAAGCAAGAATATAGGTCTCTCACACCTTCGTTTCCCTACCACACCTACTTTGTGTGCGTATGTGTTTTCATTGAATTAGTAAGATTTTCTTTTTTGAAATATCTTCTATAAGGTGGAGGCAAATGAAATGCTGGCTATGCCACTATGATACATGTGGTTCAGACAGCCCAGGCTGGACTGGAACACTCCTGATGATCCTCCTGCCTCAGCCTCCCTAGTATAGGATCTACGAGATTTATTTTTTTGAGCAGATTAAATGGAAATTACAGTGAATTTTCATATACTCCTTGTCTCTGCAAACCTACCATCTTTTATTGAAACAATGATAATAATTCAACTTTCCTGCTTTCTCATATTTGAAAAGTGGCTTCACAATTGAATAAGAAAACACAGTATAGAACCCATAACAACTGCTGATGTGCTGTACATGCTTATTCTAATCATATATTTTATTGGAGGACATGTACCTCTTACAGCTGGCATTTCATTTGTCTCCACCTTATAGAAACTGTTCCTGCAGTGACAGGAACACTGAAGTTAATGGTCTTTTTCATATTTCTTCTTAGATTCAAAGCAAGAAGGGGGAGAGAGAGAGAGAGAGAGAAAGAGAGAGAGAGAGAGAGAGAGAGAGAAATCACACAGTCATTTCCAGCCATTTGTGTTAAAATACAAAAGAAAACACACATTCAGAAATGGTATGCCAGGCAGCCTGCATTAATATTTATCTTGGCATTAATATTGATAAGCAGCTACTTTGTAGCTGAGCCTTGTGCCTCCCCCGATGTCCTCAAGCTCCTGTTATTCAAGCTGGTGGCCATTAGCTCACATCTCTCTCTGTATCCAGAGCCTCCGAGAGGCTTGGCCAGCCTCCAACTCACTTATGCTTAAATGGACACTCAAGCTCCGACGGACACACAGCTAAATAGAGGCCAATAATTCAATACAGTAGGACTGCGCTGGGGCTGCTAGTAAATCCATCAAGCAGTAAATATCATCTGAAGCCAATGCAAGCTTTTATCTTTCCAATTTTTTGTATGTCTGAGCGGAGCCCAGGCATTCAACGAATCATGTAATTTATTCTGCAATGCCAAGCCTGGGCTGTCTCAGACATCATATTGACTTTTTTTTTTCCATCTGTCAGGGGCAGTCAGAAGCTCTGCTATTGTGAGAGCGCATCACATTACATCTATTTATTTATTTATTTCTGCTGCTTCTTTGTAGCACGATTGGGCAAGAACACATTATCTCAGATCAACGAATCCTAAGAAAAGCATCTGAACATCATTATGACAGCATGTTAAACATTTGTCCGACCCAGTTTGTTAAATCAGCAAATGTACTTCCAGCAAATACTTGTAATTGTTCATAAAGGGCTCCCTACTGCAGGGTTTTACTAAGCTGAAAATATGGCCTGTTATTTTCTCCAGCTCTTTAGGTCAACAGTGATGCCAATATATTGTAAATAATGTTGAACAGCTGGCGTATTGACTTCATGTGTCTGTGTGTGAGTGTGGCTGTGTGTGTGTGTGTGTGCATGCACACACACCTACCAGTATCTCTGAATGTTGCACACATATTTTGTGTGCATGGAAATGATTACATAGGTCAATAATGTACAAAGTACTGCATATTAACTTCATATTAATTGATTTATGATTTACAATGATTGAGACATAGCTTACTTCCCACTCAATCAAAATTTAGAAATAGAACAAAGCTATTCTGGTTGCTGTTTCTGTCTTCTTGAAAAATTAGAGTATAATTCTTAAAGTTAGATCTGATTCCTTATTATTTCAGTTTCTTCCTTGAAACCTAACAACTGGAGAAAGCAGCAAGAAGAAAATGGATTTCCCCTAAGTCCCTCCCTCTGCAAGGACCTCCGAGACTGCCAAGGCCAGACTCAGCCACCAGACGTGCCATGCTGGGATGGTACCACCCAAGCACAGCTATTTTCTCACTAGAACATTCTACACTGCCACCATCCCTTTCTGGAAAGCCAGTGGCTGTTTATCTGACATTCATCTGGACCCTGAGTTCCATTTAGATTTGATGAGGGTGTCCTACTCTGGAAGTAAGTTTCATGACTGTTTCTATGTAAATATGAGTCAGAGATCCAGCTCCTTGAAGCACCGATGGAGGGTGTACGAGTATAGCAGTGACTCAGAATCACCTGTGTTGTTTGCCCAAGTTGTTATAAACAACATCTAGTCAAAAAGAACAGACTTTTAAAATGTATAGCTATAAATAAGGTAATTAATTTTTTAGAAGGCAGCAGAATCAACATTGCCATAGGGACCTAATTTCTTTACAAGTATGGTTAACATTTTTATAATAACACCCATTCCTTTGGAAGGCTTGGTTTTTTTTTTTTTTTTNCTTGGTGGCATGTGACAGAAAATATCTTCCTAATTGTGAAAAATGACTTGCATTTCATATTTCATTATTAAATGTTACTACCTCAGAATATATCAATTTGATTTCCACAGCCACATGTGACCAAGACAGTCTGGGTCAACCTGAGTTTTATGCTGAGAGGGACAGAAACATTGCTCACGTGCTGGGCGTGGAGTTAGGGACAGTCTTCCCCTCCACATGGTAGCGTGTATCAGTGCTTATGTTCAATTTCCTTTTAGTAACCTTCAGTTAGAAAGTCCTGTGCTGTACACACTGTGTTTTAGTATGCCAGAGACAGTCACGCTGCTTTTCTAAAAAAACACATTAAAAGGCAGCTCACTGAGCCACTTTCTAACACCTGAGAGCAATTAATGTAAGCAGAGACAGGAAACATCATCAATTATTTAAAACAAAATGAATATGTAATGTTGACCTTCTCCAACTGCCATCAGTTTTATACTTATACCTGAATAAACTCAGGGGAGCACAAAAGCCATGATACTTCGCACTGCAATCTGCAGGGAGGCAGGCGCTGGTTACAGAGAGAGCTCGGCTGTCTGAGGACCAACCCTGATAGAGAGGTGGGGGTGCTCCTGACAGCTGGTCTGGAGAGACGGGCCTCCAGATGCAAGCGTCCTTATGAGGCATGATCAAGACTGCATTGATTGCCGCAGCCATGTGCCAGGACTCTGGCCAGCAGGCTTGTAGAAACATGGCGGTGTGCCCTCAGAGCCGGATTCTCTGAATCTGGTATCATGCAACTTCTGGTTGTTCCCCAAAGTCAAAATGACCATGAAAAGTCATTGTATTGAATGCATTCGGAGCATGGAGGCAGTCAGGACACCACAACTAAAGATACTTGCAAAAGAGGATTTCCAGAACTGCTGTACAAAGTGGCAAGAACAAAGTGCTAGGTGTGTTCAAAGTGAAAAGCAGCATTTTGCAGCAGATGTAGGGACAGAGTTAATGTCAGAGTGTCTTTTCTAATATGTTTAAAATTTGAGCACCTGTCATTTTTTTCAATTGCACCTTGTATGTAGCCACCTGGGACAAGCAGTGTCATGTATGAACATTCCATGCACACCAGTCTTACCTGTATGTTTTATTTGATTTTAGTATTTTAATTTTGTTTTCTCACCATTTGAAAGAGAGTTAAATTTCTGTCATTACCTTTCTGAATGTATCTCTCTGTTTTTTAAACACACATGTCCATTATATCAATTTATTTATTCACATAAAATAGCCATTTCTTTCTTTCTTTTTTAAAGCATTATCATTCTATATGCTGTGGAAAAAAAGTGAGTGTAGGCCATGTTTATGTTGAATTCCAGAGAGTTGTGTTTCTATAACTCTAACAGCTAGTTGCTGGAGTTAAAAGAATCACCTCTTTTCTGAACAAAGGGTTTCTCTGTAAATATGAAAGCTTGTGCGTTATCTCAGGGCAGTTTCACTGACTGGAGTTTAGGGGCAGGCATATCAAGGGAGTGTGGAGTTTATTACCTAAAATAATTACCGTGCATGACATATGGCATGAGCAGGATCTGGCCCAGTTCTGGCCAGAGATTTCAGAGTAAAGCCTATTACACACAAAGTACAAAAAGTCCTTTGGGGCTTCTGAAGCTAAACAAGGCTTGAAATGCTGGTGTCTTTTCCCCCCTGACTTGAGTTAGTGAGTCTAAGAAAACCTACAGAAGTCTCATGCAGAGTGACCCTCAGTTCTGATGAGGTTGCCCTCTGAGGTTCCTTCTACAGACATTCTGTGAGGTGGGCTAATGGTCTTGGTTTGTAAGTCGTAGTCAAAATCACAAAACTAAAGTTTATTATTCATTTCTGGAACCAGAGTCCTCATAGAACAATCCTCAGGCCATTACTGAGATTTTCCCCCAACTTTCTATTATAAAGCCTTTATGTCTTTTGGGAGGCTGTCAGTTCAAATTGGCACAAAGTGTAATCAAAATAATTTCATTCAAGGAGCTTACATAAAAAGGGGGAGTCATTTGCTAGTGCTAGTTAGAAAGAAGACAGCAGTGCATTCTTTATGCATATCTTCATAACCCTTGGCTAAAAGGGCCTTGACCCTCGTAAGATGGCGCTATGCATCTCCAGCTGCAGTGGGAACCAATGGCATCCAGGGATAAGCTAGCACATAGCACGCATTCTCAACTCCTTTCTTGATCAACTATTTCCACTCTCTGACAAAGAAATGGTGCCAGGTTTAACACAGCCATGCCAAGCATCACAGCTGGGGTGAGGTAAACAGAACTCATAAGACAGAATAAGACTATCTTTTCACCCAGAAATTTCCCACTTACTAGACAGCTGCACAGCAAGGAAGGAAGGGACACTACCATTGCTGTGCGGAGTTGGGTAGGCACGAGGGTGGGCCCTTGACAGGATTGCAGGGTGAAGGTAGACTCCTGGATATTCCAAATCCAGTTCTCTCAGTAACAAGTACACTACAGCATTCATATTTGCACGTGAGTGATTAAAAAGAACAAAATTCTATGTTATTTTGCTTGAAGAATAGCAAATAAATGTGATTTAAAGATGCTAGCAACAAGGGATTACAAAATATATGATTCTAACAAATGCAGGGGTTTTGTTCAGGATTAAAAAACCCAGGAAGACGTACCCTTATTACAAAGCTGAAATTTAAAATAGAATTCTCTCCTAGGTCCTGCATTGCTGAGAGCTGTGGAGTCTAGAAAACAGGAAGGTATTCCTAGGTCATGGATTCACAAGCAAGATTTTAAAGCATACAATATATGAGATTTTAGCTTTTTCACTGCTATCATTGTGCAAATCTCTGTGAAATGCAAAAGAAAGTTCTCTGAGATCACATCCTTGAATGAACATAGAGCTGTTCTCCATGAAGAGTTGGGAAATATGATTTGCAATGTGAATCCCACCCATGCAGACATGGCTCTGACAGGCAGACGATATGACAGGAGCAGATAGCAGCTGGGTAGGAAGATGATGGGATGTGTTATGGTTTGTGTCTAGTTGTCCTCCCCAAGTCTCATGCAGTTATGGGGTGGACTTCTAGAGTTTGTGATTAACTCATGATTCACTGAGGTTATGGGTGTGAGTCCTGCACCCAGCCTGGGGCGGACAGCCTGAATGCAATGGAAGGCACACAGACTTGCTCTCTGCTACCACTGTTGCTGTTACTCCTCCCGTTTGCTCTTGCTGTCTTGCTCTTTTCTGCTGCCACGAAAGGCAGCTCTCTGTCATGTGCCGCTCTGCCTTGGAGCCAGCTGAGTGTGGACTGAAACCTCCACTGACTGTGAGCTAAATAAAACTTTCCTTCCTTCATTTTTGGTGTCAGATATCTGTCCTAGCAATGAGAGAAGAGTAACAGACAGACGGACATCTCCCTCCCTTAGATCAGGGAAGAGTCTGAGGAGAAGGTTTCACCTAAAATCTCTTACCAACCAGGCAGCCACTTAGCTTGGTGCTGATGTGAGTAATACTAGACAGTAGGAATAAGAGGTGGTGGGGTCGCAGAAGCAGGACCAGTGGCATTTGTGGGACCTTTATGGGGAAGCTGGCACATAAATAATGACACCAACCTTTGTATCTCAGGGCGTGAGCTTCCAGTGGTACATCTCATCCTGCCTTTGGGGATAATTTTTTTTTTCTCACAGGCTTTCCTTCACAAGTTTCGTTATTCAAAAATGCTATCACATTTGGAAAAGTTGTCCAGCTCCTTCAACAAGCCTGCCACAAGAGGAGTCACACCCCTAAACACTCTTCTGATGTGGGACATTGATTCCATGAGATCGAGGTCCCTTTAGCAAAGGGATCAGGGAAAAAACAAAAACTTGAAAACAGCCAGTTCCAAAATGCAAGAGCTTTAGAGGATTGTGCATCCTTGCTTTTCCGTTTTCCTTCAGTGGTTTGGAAACCGTGGGCTGCGGCCTGCTGTGCCATCAGCTTTCTCACCAGTTTTAAATCATGCAGGCTAAACCACTTCTTGCAGTGTTCGTAAATAGGATGAGAAATTGCACATTTCAAAATTCGGGTATAAAACATAAACCTATATTATCTGAGGACCACAACTAGCAATATTTAGTGGATAAGGGTTTACTGTGTGTTACTGGTACTTGTGGCATATATGGCATATGTGGGGTTTTTTTTTCAATCTTAAATTAAGCACCTATACTTAGCTCTTTTTTGAAATATGCCTTGTTTCCTGTCAATTAGTGATGTTGTCTTTATAATATTTGGAGTCAGTGGCCTCCTCTACATACATAGTGTTCCCAGAGAGGGAGGAACAGGTAGGAAAAGATGTGGAAAGGGGCAGCAGCTATGTTTGAAGCATTTAAAGGAAAGCAGGCCTCAGGACAAGAGAAAAGATGAGGCTTGAGTGGTGGGCAATGTCCTACCTGTTGACGTGCAAATCAGACTTTGTTCTTTGTAATGACATTATGAAGTACTAAAATCATTTCAAGTCTAGGCTGAGGTGCATGTTTGTTTATTGATGGGACTTAGGGATTGAAGAGAGTGGATGAAGGAGCTGGAAACGTGCTCTGATTTCCAGCTTGATTAGAAAGACAGGGACAGGTTATTCACTACAATAGAAAACTGAAAGTAGGCTTTTGAAGAAAGTTCGTGACTTTGGTTTTGTATATGATAGATAGCTTTGGGTATCTAAGTGGAAATGCCAAGGGGGCAGCCAGAAAAATAATGAAGACTATCAGTCCCCATAACATACAAGCTCCACATGATAAGACCTGCTAGACAAAGAAAAATTCTTCAAAAGAAAAACTTGTAATATATTTGACAAATACTTTGCACACTTTCAAATACATATCAGGACTTCTTTCAAACAGCTGCTTTGAAGTTTGCTAATGTGTAGGTCCACTCTTCAGTCTCTAATTTACTTCTCTAGAATCTCTCCTCAACTTGAGTCTCACTGCAGCCTTGATTTTACCTGATAAAAGTGGCTTGTGATTTTTGAAGAAATGGGGTAAAATAGTCATCAAACTTTTGCTGATGTATGAAGATCTCCTTTTATCTCCTCACAGGACAAACAGATAAAAATCTGAGTTTAAACTCTAAATCTGGCTTTATTTCTGTCAAAAACAAATCAGGTCTGCAATTCAAAAGCAAGAGAGAATTTGTAAGTCACTTGCATGCAGGTGGTAATTGAAACAGAGATCATGAATGAAATTGCCCAAAGTAGGTCAGAATGGTAAGAAACCAGACTCAGCGGAGAGCTGATAATTAGCAACTGTTAACCCTTCCTGTCTAAATGTTCCAGTAATTGCACAGGTCACAGTGCTGAGGTTAGAATGACTCGTGTTGAATTTTACCACGTGTTCTAGTTCTTAGCACCACATAATGTTAACAAATACTTTTATTTATGTATAATTTTAAAGTACCAAACTGTCCGTGTGTATTATCAAAACATTTTTTTATACCTTGGTTGTTTTCCATTTTCATGATGATTAGGAAATATACAGCTGCTATTAGATCTTTTCAAAAGAGTTGTTCAACTATTAGTAGCTACAAAGATCTTATCTCATATAATAACTGCTAACAAATTAAACAACTGACAGCAAACATGTATCTTTTTTTCCTTCTCTACTGAAACTGCCTTTTAAAAACAGAAACAGTGAGCATGGATAATCTGAAAATTAGATAATCCATTACAGTATAATCAAGAAATGACTGTATAAGCAAATACCAAGGATTTCATACATCATTACCCATTAAAATTCATTCTTTGAGCTTTTCAGCACATACATTCTCCTCTGTATGCATACTCACAGAAAGATGAAGACTCCCATGAGAATTTTGTAAACTACTTTTCATTGAAGCCAAGAGAAATGGCCTTATTGGACACCAGATGCTGACTCTTTTCTTTTCTTTTTTTCTTTTTTTTCCATTCATGTGNTTGGTACAGGGTCTGACTACACAGCTCAGATTCATGGTGATCCTCCTGCTTACAGCCTCCCCAGCACTGGGATTACAGGCATAAACCATCGTGCCTGGACTTGGTTGCCAGCTCAGCATGACCTAGGGATGGGGCCAACATGGCATGCAGGACCAGGGATGGAACCCTGATACCTGCCAGACACTAATTCTTTAAGTGGCAGTTGCTGGCAACAAAAGGACCATTGTCATAAATAATAACTCTATGGACACCAAATGGCAATATATCATCCAATTATTATTATTTTTTATTTTTTAAAATTTAATTTAATTTTTTATTTAATTTTTAATTTTTTTATTTTTTCAAATCAAATTGGTAGGATAATTTCAATATTAACACATTGCATACATTCTTCCTAGTAAGAAATATATTTATATATATTTTTGTGGTGCTGGGGATTGAACTTAAGATCTTTTTTTTCTGGAACTGGGGATTGAACTCAGGCCCTTGCGCTTGCCAGGGAAGCACTTATTCCACTGAGCCATCTCCCTGGCCCTCATCCAATTATTATTGAATTGGGACATGAAAAGTAACGCTGCTAAAATCTAACTGTGTGGTTTGGGTCTTTACATTTTTGTCCTTGTGTTTTCATCTGTGATAAGTTTTATGTAAAGGGCCTCTGTAGACCTTTCTGAGCTAGATGTTACTCAATTCTAACATTCAAATATGAAAGATGCTTGGAACATTCTAATGGTTCCTGGCTATATTAGATCAACCTTATCCTCTTTCAGCCTCATGGTTGACTACATTTGATGACATTGTGCCCCCAAAATGTTCACAGTCATGTTGCTTGATATGAATTTACAATATAGAGAATCGTTTGAGACATTGGGATTTTAAGATAACTGGGACATAATCACAGCTGCTTCTTTTCTCTGATAACTTAAGCTAAACTGGTATCATCTTTTTTATTCTTTTTTCTGACCCCATCCATCCCATATTTCCTCAATTAAAAAAAAAACTGAAATATTACTGCACTACTCAAAAATGCCAAATAGTGTTTCAACCTGAGAAGAGAAAATGACAAACTTCTCAGAATATCATTTCAACCTATCTAATTCCCATCCTTATAGATAAACTAGAATCCTTGCAAGTCCCAAAAATATATCCAGAGAAGTACGCTTGCAGTTCTTTTGGGAGCATTCTTCTGCTCATTTTCAACTTACAAAGCTCTACCAGGTTGAGCCCGAACACTACCTACCTGTGAATCTTTTCTTACCACATTGCACATTTAGCTTCCTTTCTGTGGCTTGGTTCCATTTACTCCATGTGTTCATCATTCTGGTCCACTGAGGTGTCTTATTTTCATTGTATCATGACTGTCTCTTCCAGTGGAGTATGAGATCTTTGCACACAAGACTGATGTTTTGTTTATTTTTGAAACCTCAGAACAGAAAAATGCATTGAATTAGTTCAAGATCCCGAAAAGCAGATTTGAGAAAGGACTGGAATTATAGTCTAATTTGTAACAAATGCTATAGAAAAAACTAAACCATGAGACTTTTGAGCTACTTACTGACTCTTATTCTAAGGAAGATATTTGTTGCTATTGTCATCATCTATAAAGTGATTTTAAGATAATGATTATGCTATTTGGTTATATGTGATTCTCCTCTAATTCTGGGCATACCATCTGATTACATTTCTTAGTGTCTGTTTAGGTAAGTGGGATCATGTGACTTATCCTGGACAATGATTTATGAAAGAAAGTGATATATTTTGCTTCTTATTTAAATATTTAATTCATGATGCAAAGCCCTTGAAGTTTTCTTTTCCTTATAATACCTGGAAGACTTCAATATGATAATTTCACCAGTCTAGAACATTGAGTAAGCAATGTAAACTACTATCTTTGATACTACATGCATACAGGGGAGGAACAAGTAATAAATCTTCATTGGTCTTAAAACTCTGAACTCTCAGCCATGGATACCAGCCTGATAGAAGTCCCTTAAGCTAGAAATGATTGCTTTCTTTCATGATGTCCTGACTCATGTCATGAAATTTGCATTATATTCTGAGAAATGTTAGAATTAATACTTGTTTTTGGCACATTACCATCTAGCCTTTCTCTGTATTTTTCCTGGATGATCAATAACTGTATCATCTGAAATAGTTATCAAAGATGCAAATTCCAGGGCTTCAACTCAATACTAATAAAACATAGGATTAGAAAGTCTGGTCATGAAATCCATATTCTTGATGTCTTTCCACTGCTGTTGCAGATTTCACAGGACTTATCTGTGTCTGATTGAGTCAAACATGTCACTTTGGTGGGCAGTACTATTTATTTTGTTTAGTTCCTAACTTTGTATCTAACATAAAACCAGAAACATGATAGGTAGACAATCAATAAATATTTATGAAGCATAAGTTGAAAGATATTACAATTTTTCTCTTCTACCTCTGAGGCATTCTCAGGATAAATGACATAATGTAAGTGAAACTGTAAAACGCTGGTCACTTTTTCAAGGGCTTTCCATGAATTTGAATTTCTTCTATTATTTTCTTAAAAATCCTTTGACAAAGAGTCTGTCACTTTCTCCCATTTTACCAATGAGGAAATCAAGGCACAGGACAGCTCTTTTGGTCAAAGTCATAGGACTATTGAGTGCTAGTTAAATCAGTGGTTCTTAAAGTTCAGCAATCAAAATCATTGAAGTGTGTGTGAAAACACACTTACTGGCACCACTTCAGAATTTTAGTAGGTTTGGGGGGACCCAATAATTCTCATTTTATTTTTTAAATATGTATGTATTTATTTTATGTATTTAGTGCAGGGTCTACAGTGTCTCACTACACAGATTGGACTCATATTGATCCTCCCATTTTCAGCCTCCCAAGTGCTGGGATTATAGGCGTGCACCACCACACCCAATCTCAGTCTCCATCTCTGTGCATCCCAGGGGTGGTCCCAGCACAGCATGCCGGGGATCAAACGCAGGTCCCTGTATCTGCCTAATCAGGCACTTTAATCCAATGAGTTATCTGGACAGCCCTAAGAATTCTCATTTTATTTTATTCTTTATTTTAGGGAAGGGTCTACTGGGTGTTCAGGGTCTCACTGCTAGATCCCACTCATAGTGATTCTCCTGTTTACAGCCTCCCAATAGCTTAGATTACAGGCATGTGCCACTACACCCAGTCTCAATTGCTGTCTCAGCACACCCCAGGGGCAGACTCCATTGCAGCAGGCCCAGAATTCTCATTTTATTATTATTTTTTATTTATTTATTCATTTTTTTGTGTGGTTTTTTTTAAAGTCAACAGAAAATGGAAATACATTTTTTAAAGTTTCTAATACTAGGAGAATATATCATACAATGTCTTTTAAATAAATTGTAAG
>NDGN011303514.1:486-16695 GCA_002564285.1 Tympanoctomys barrerae
GCCGTGTGACTCGTGGCTTTTCCTGAGTCACAAGTCACCATGAAATGTGAACATTTTGGAGTGATGAGGGACATCAAGGCTGCCGTGACAGCACTACTAGAGACTCTCATGGAAGAGAACTTGCAGAACTGCAGAAAGTGGCAGGAGTGACAGAACACATGCTCTGGGAACAAGTGTTAGGGAGGGCGATGGTGATGGACCTTTTAATATAAGGCATTTAGAAAAATTTAAACAGACATTACGTTTGAATCAAACCTTGTGTAATGGCCCCCAATGAGGGCATAAAAGTAAGACAGCCAGCAGAAATATAATGAAAATGAGGTAAGTAAGGTCCTTGCTCGTGGGAGGTTTAGCTAAAGGTGCGATGCTTCCCAGAGGCTTCTGAGCACCGTGGCTGTCCTCCTTTCTGCCTAGTGTGCTCACTTCTTCCCTCCTTTGCATCTGACTGTGGAGACAGGTACTCCATAAGCCACAGGCACTCCTCTACTTCACTAATGAGACTTCTGTTGAATAACTTTCTCCTTTTTTATTTTTGGGGTGCTGGGGATAGAACCCAGGGCTTCCTGCTCATGAGCCATGAGCTCTGATACTGTGTCACTACCCCCAGAGGCACTTGCTTCTTTATTCTTCATAGATATGATTTCAAATGTATTTTTTTTTCTACATTAGAGTTTGCTGGGTGGATGGAGATATATATGTATATGGTGATCACATGCATTGTAGAGAATTTGTATCTGGCCAGGATATAACTTGGGGTTATATCCTATCAATTGTTCATCTTGAACTTCATTCTACAGTAGTCTCATACCCAATAAAACAAGTACAGGTGTGCTGCTTTCCTTGGGGTAATCAAGCAGTATTGTCCACCATACACACTTAACCTAGCTATCTTTGTCTGTGAGAAACTCTTCCCTCATGTTAGATGGAAACACTGTCTTGGGTTCTGCCCTGCCAAGGTGACGGGAAGTACTGGGGAGAGTTCCCGAGGGCCTCAGGCACGGCCCAGGCCTGTGGATTCTGTGAGAACCATTTGCACAGAGAGCAGCACCCTTTCTCTGGAGACGAGGGGCCTCATGTCCTCCATCCTCCTGCACTTGGGGACTGGACCTCTGACCTTGGAAACCCGGGCTCTTGTGTTATTCGGACATCTGTGCCTGAGATGAATTTACAGTATTTATGTCAAGAGCGAGGCCCGCATGAAAATTGCCGTCTGGATTCCTTTGTGGAGGCGGCGTTGATGTATGCCTCTGTTATTTATGTGACATGGTTTATGTGCATTCCAGCGATTGCTAATGAGGCCACTCGGTGGAAAACCGCTGAGAGTGGACTTCGAAGTGGCTGCATCATCTGCTGCAGAGTGGGCAGGACTGTGTCCACCGGGCCTGGCGAAAATCCCCGCACCAACAGTGTGTGCTCAGCCAGCCTTCGTCCAGGGAACAGGCAGGGAATCCAGCCAGGCGTGCCAAAACAAACAAGGGCCACAGAAATGCTGCGGATTTCATTTAGACAAAGGTCCGGGATTTGGTATCCATTGGCAGAGAATGCCCGGCCTTTTCCGTGGGATGCAAAAGACCTGACTGTCAGCACAGGTGATTTAGGGCTGCGTTAATAAGCTCAGACCAGGTGGCTGAAACACAGGAATTCCTCGCGGCCGGGGATGCTCAGGAGCCAGCTGTTGGCGGAGTTAGTCTTCCTGTGGCCTCTTTCCCTGCTTGCACGAGTTCCATGTGTTTATCCTTCTGTGTGTGTCTGGTCCTAATCTCCTCTTCTTGGAAGGATAGTGGCCACACTGGGTCAGCCTCGTGACGTCTGGATCCTGGCTTTAAACGCCTTATCTCTAGACACAGTTGCATTCTGAGATTCTGGGGCTGAGGACGTAGCCTGTGGAATGGGAGTGGGCGCGGAATAGTTCTGCCCATCCCAGGGCTTAAGTAAAGACAAGTTGTTTTTAGACTCCTCTAGCATCCTTTTCCTCTTTATCTGTGCTTGCAGTCCTGTTTTAAAAAGTTTATTTCCTGGTCTCCAGTTTGGGGACCTTGAAGCCTACGGAGAGAATTGTGAGAACAAAGAGCAGTAGGACAGGTTGCGCTTAGAATTTTCATAGCATCCTTTTCCTCTTTATCAGGCCGGCCACTCGCAGTTCCTTTCTAATTTGTTTCCTGGTCCCCATTGTAGGGACCTTGAAGGCTGGAGAGGATTGTAGAACAATGAGCAGTAAAGACAAACTGTATTTAGCATTGCCGCAGCATCCTCTTCCTCTTCATCAGACCGGCCATGCAGTCTCTTTCTAATTTGTTTCCTGGTCCTCACTTTAAGGACCTGGAGGAAGACTGAGGGGCAGTGAGAACAGTGACCGCCTCGCACCAGCAGCCTGCACGCCGAGTCGCCAGTGCCACCCTTGTGCGGAGGCTTCCCACTCTGCCTATCTTTGCATTTGGCATCCTTGCCATACGCACTATACATAAACTCTTGGTGCAAAAGCCAGCCTGGTGCTGGAGGGCGCTGGGACATGAGACTCAGTTAAGCCCTCCGATACACACTGTCCCTGACTGCAGCGAGCGTTCCGCTGTTTGAGTTGTAGTTTATTGCTAAAGTTAATTGTGACTTGTTAATGAGTGTCCAGCACTTGGCTAATTATTGTTCATTTGTTTCTTGCTCAGGGTCCATCCTTCGTCCTCACTCAGCCTAAGTCCCAAACTGCAGAATTCACAGGGACAGCTGTCAGCCTGCATCCTTCGCTAGGAACCTGGTTTCCGGGTGATGGCAGGAGCCTCTTTGCTGCTGTTCAGGGCCAGCTCAGGGCCAGAGTGCTTGAGTGCTGGCTGTGGCGTACCTGGGGCACATGACCCAAGGAGGGTCCACTGGTTTCTTATTGGAATGTACAGCTCAGCAGGTCGCTCTTGAGCTCCTTTGAAACAGTTTCCCAGTGTGCAAAAGGAACCCAGAAGTTATCGTGGGCTTGCTTGGGGCTAAATGAGTTGAACGAATACTGCTCTTCACTGCGGGTGGTGGCTTAGTACTTCTCATTTACAAACAAGAAACTGGAAGG
Organism: Tympanoctomys barrerae; assembly: GCA_002564285.1. Classification (NCBI taxonomy): domain Eukaryota; kingdom Metazoa; phylum Chordata; class Mammalia; order Rodentia; family Octodontidae; genus Tympanoctomys; species Tympanoctomys barrerae. The sequence goes on from NDGN011303514.1 coordinate 3,536, forward strand.
CAGAAGGTTAGTAGGCCTTGGCTTAGGAGCCTTGTAAGTGACCTCAACTCGCTCCCCTCCGGCAGGCTGCAGTTGCCCTACCTCGCTCGGCATCTCCGCTTTGTTAAAGTCTGTTTTACACGGGCACAGGACAGCGGAGCCACCTTGTACGTGCTTGTGTGGCTCTGCTTATATGGTTCTGCAGGACGACTGCGTGGCGATGCGTAAACAGGACGGTGTTCTCTCTCCTTGCCTACCAAAACACTGAAGGCAGCATGTGCTCCTGAGGTGCTTTAGAAACAGTGGCGGCCTTCCCGGGGACAGCAGCACGGGGGTGACCAGGCCACCCGCACCTGCAGCTCCATGGAGAGCCTCTTGTAGATGGGCGGAGATATGCAGAGAGATGGGACTGCCCGTTCCCGTGGCCTGCTTGTATCGGGGGAGAGAGAAATCATTTAGTCGGTGGCAGGTTACTTTTTAAAGAGTGCTGTGTTCCTGAACTTGGTGAGAGCTAAAGCAGGGATAGGATGAAACAGAAAAATGAAAACCAAATAACCCAGAAGCAGCGAGACTCAAGATAAATAAAGTGCAAGCCCTCCCCAGGGTCATGTGTGTGTACATGTAAGCACATGCATTCATGCTTGGGTGCACGTTGGCATATGTGCATGTGACACACATGCATGTGCTGTGGATACAGCGATCCCTTCCGCAATAGCAGTGGTTGTAATGCATTGATTAGGGAATAACGCAAGAAAAAACTGGTACGTATTCAGTTCAGATGCGATTCTTAAGAAAATGTTTTTGAGCTATAGTTGGTTGACTTCTTGGATACACAGCCCATAGAATGAACTGTTTAAAAAACAAAAAATACTGGGCTTTGGTTTTAAAAAGAAATCCATCTGGGGTAAGGGAAACTCTGAGTAAACAGTCCACATGGACGAGGGCGTTTTCTTGTTGTTTGCAGCCCCAACCTGAGTTAGAAATCTCGGTTTCCTCAGAAGAGTGGATGCTCGCCAAGGCCAAGTTCCTGAAACAAAGGCCGCGGCACTTTTACGGTTTCCTCCCGATGTAGAAAATATTTGGCGCTTTGCACTCAGTTCCTGGGAACCGCGTTTAACACACGGCTGTGTTTGAAACATCGTGTCAAGGAGCTGACGTCATGTGAAATACTGGCCGTCTTCAGGAAGCCTGGACGCTGATGCTGAAATGGAAGGCGTGGGCTCTGGGGTCGGACCTTGACAGATGTGTGCTGGTGTTTGCTCCATAAAGCAGGAGCGAGCATCTTTTCTCTGTAGAAACTTACAGAGTACAGGCCTTATGGGGACCTTGAACCAGGGCCAAAGTCGGTCTCTCTTGGGGAGTTGTCCTAGAACAGGAGGCTTGTCTCTGGAGCAAATGCATTTCTGTCCCTACTGTAGAGGGGCTGAGAGGTGAATCCATTTTAGTGCTGGACAGAGGTCTCTTCCACATCCGGGATTTGCCTGGCTAGATTCCTCTTGTTGTTACTAGTCAGGTACCTCCTTTTTCTCCATTCCCTTCTTCCTACTCTAACTTTTCCCCTTAGTTTTTAGTTTTAGGTTCAGAGCTAAAAGGCAGCACGTCCACAGCTCTCCTCGAGTTTCTCCTACTGGCGATGCCTTGTGTTAGTGATGAGCCCGTGTTGGTGTCCTCGGTGTTATTATGTCCGTAGTTTACATCAGGGTTGGTGTGGTGCATCCTGTAGGTAATGGGTGTGGTCTGCCTGCCACAGTGCAGCACTGCCTCCTGCATCCCAGAGGTGGCCTGCGCTACCCTTGTGCATCATCCTCTATCCGCCAGCAGTCGCTGACCTCACTGTCTGCAAAGTTCTGCCTTTGCTGGAATTCTGTGCAGTTAGAATCATACAACATATAGCTTCTGTCTCGTAAGAACATGCCTTGAGGGTTCCACCCCATCTTTGTGTGGCTTGGTAATTCCTTCGCTGTATCTCTGGACACCCACCATGTCGGTCTGGAGGCCCCACGGCCCACGCATCTGTCCACCTGTTGGAGGGCCTCCAGGTCCAGCTTTATGCATGAATAAAGCTGCTGCCAATATCGCTGTGCAAGTTTTATGAGTTCTGTACTCCTGCGGGTAAGCACAAAGAAGTACGACTCCCAGCGCAGGCGTTGGAGACGCTCACGGGCTCTAAGAAGCTGCCTGGCTGTGGCATTCAGCAGTGCATGGACCTCTTGTCCCTCATCCTCGTCAGCACTTGGTGTTGCCAGTTTTGGACACTAGTCATCCTGATACACACGTGGTTACTGGGTTTTTCTTATATTTAGATGTCTTGACTGTGAAAAGCACGGTGAGAAAATACGCTTGGCACCACCACTGCGCTGTGTCACAGTCCAGATAGAGAAGACGTTGAAGCAGTACAGCCAGCTCTTAGTACTACTACTTAGTAATACTACTTAGTACTACCTCTAAACTGCAAGTTTATTTATGCTTTTTTGAGTTTAATTTGAAAACAGATATCACCTGGAGAATAGTCATAAGACATGTTCCTAATTAACATGTGTAGTTAATCGATACACACAAGTATATGAGTTACCGGTGATGAATGTACAATATTTTTCTCAGTAAATGCTCTGAGCGGTTGCTAGTCTTTTTAATTTTTCAAAAATTTTACATGTTTTAAAGTACAAAACTTGATCATTTGCTATAAATGCGCACTGTAAAACCACCCACACCGTCCCGATGGCTGTGGGCACGTGCATCACCTCACAGCCGCCTTCTTTGAAAGCGTGGCAGGAGCATCTCAGGCCTGTCCTCGCAGTAGGTTTCCGGCTTATGGCCTTTTCTCTTTTTCCTTTTTATCAGTAGATGTCGGGGTACAGGTAGTTATTCTCATCACACATGGGGGTCCTTCTCGCGCTCCTTTCCCTGCGCCTCTGCGCCTCCCCTGCCTCTGTTTCCCACACAAGGCCTGTCCCCTTACCGCACTGTCGCTGTGACCCCGCTGCTAACCCCAAGGCCGCATCACGCACAGCCAGACCCAAGCACCCACCTCCACTGCTCCGAGGCTGCCGTGCCGCAGGGCTCGCGCAGCGTCGTCTTCCGCGTCCAGGGCCCCGATTCTGCATGGATTTCTCCTGCGCTTTCTTTCAGGTCTTCCAGGTGGCCTATGTCATCATCAAAGCAGCCAACGCCCCGAGACCTGGCAACTGGATTTTGGAGCGCTCCACGGACGGAGTTGCGTTCAGCCCCTGGCAGTACTACGCCATCAGTGACTCGGAGTGCCTGACCCGCTACAACATAACCCCGCGGCGCGGGCCGCCCACCTACCGAGCTGACGACGAAGTGATCTGCACCTCCTACTACTCCAGGCTTGTGCCCCTGGAGCATGGAGAGGTAAGTCAGGGAGGGCTGTCGCATCGGTCCCTGTGCGCTACCACCGCATCGTGGGAGCCAGCACTGCTGCCCAAAGTGTGTGTCTCAGTGGATGGGCCATGTGCCCATGGGTTCATTCTCCCCTCCTGCTCCCTCCCCCTTCTGGAGCTCCCCGAGTCTCTGTTGCTGTGACACACTGACCTACCTAGTTTCTCTGTCTTCAGAATGTAAGGTCAAGAGCATTTGTTAAAACACGAACGAGAGCCAGGCTTTCCTCCAAGTGACCTAGCTCCCCTTCAGCCTGTCCCCCTTCTCGTTGGAGGGCCCTGAGGAGGACATGAAACCCAGCCCAGGACCAGCCCGCCCCACCCGTGCACACTGCATGAGGTCGAGTGTGGCGGAAGCTGCCCTTGCTTCCGCACACCTGGCTCAAGGTGGCAAAACTACAGAACACCCCGAAGAGCTCTTTACGTCGGGGGCTCTACAGAAAGCCTGTGTTCTTTTTCTTTCAAGAGCAGACATGAATTTAAAAAAAAAAACAGTTTCTTTAAGGCATGTTGCTCCCTCTCCTGTCTTTCTGCATCGTGATCACAGCATTCGGACGTGGCCTTTCCAAAGCCGTAGGCTGGTGATAGATGCTAGGATGTCCCTCACTCCGGGGGAGACTCCCACGAGCTCTGCGGCATGGTGTAGCAGGGAAGCTTCCAGCGGTTGCAGGAGTGAGGACCTGGTGACCCCTGAGTGGTCGACACACGTGGACACATTCTTGAAAGAGCTCAGTTGTTACAAAGCTTCTGTCCTAAAGCTTCGCAGCCAGGGCTATGTCCTCACTTGCTGAAAGATAATGTCCCGTTGCATCCTCAGATTCACACGTCCCTCATCAACGGCAGACCCAGCGCCGACGACCTGTCCCCCAAGTTGCTGGAATTCACGTCTGCACGGTACATCCGCCTCCGCCTGCAGCGCATCCGGACGCTCAACGCAGACCTCATGACCCTCAGCCACCTGGACCCCAGAGACGTCGACCCCATTGTTACCAGACGGGTGAGTCTGGGGGGCTGGTCCCCATGGAAAGTTCAGGTTGTTTCAGGGAAAATAGTCGTCTTTTTCTTTCGGTTGTCTTCCTAAGTTGTTTTGTCTTCCAAGCTATCACATCCTTACTTCCTTGAAGAGCATTTGTCACTTGCTGCAGCTGCCACCTTCATGTGCTGGCACTGACAGCATCACCTTCTCCAGCCCCCGGCCCCCGGCCTGACCCCACGGAGCCCTGGTGGGTACGTGAAGCCGTCTCTGTTCTTCACACCCTACTCTGTTTACTCTGTTTTCACACCTTTGGATCTGGGGTGTGGAATAGCATTTTAAGGAACCGGCAAACTTTGGTCCAAAGCAGTTGCACCATTTGGCAGTGTGGCCGGCAGTGTGGGAGAGCTCTGGTGTTACCTGGCACTTCCAGGTGTCCTTCTGGCAACAGCTGTGAGCGCACGTGGTGGCCTGGCCTGGTTATGTGCCCCTGCACTTCTCTCATGACTGATTTCAAACATTTGCTGATTAGCATTTGACCACCTTTGTGTCCGTGTTCAAATTGGGCTGCGGGTCTCTCACTCCTGAGTCACAAAAGATCTTCCATTTGAGCACAAGTCTTTTCCGGATTTGTATGTATCACAAATATCATCCATCTGTCTGGACTTTGTGTACGCGCTTTCCTAACTTGGACTTTTAAGGAGCAGAGATTTCAGTTCTGATGAAATCCTACAAGATGTATTTGGAAATATGTGCATATTTTGTGTGTGTGGAAAATCTACAAAGCAATACTAGAAATAAGTGAGTCGACTTATTGCAATAGACAAAGTCAAGTGAATATAAAAGAAATATATTAGCACTTATACAAAGACTACAGAAGTGGTGACAGCAGATCTTAAGAGGAAATCGCCTTGTCCTGTCAGTGTGATAGTTTACATCGACACATTTTTATGTTAGACCAGCCAAAGGGAAACCTTTAGAGACCTAATGTCAAACTACAACCCCAAACCCACTTACTTATCACAAGTGCCAAACTGCAGTTAAATTTGAATAGTGAGGTTTTAGTTTACATAAAGCTACTCTATATGAACATCTTCTGCCTTAACGAAAACCCACAGTAACACATGTGCCATAGGTTTGCCACCCGTGTGTTAGACTGTGTCTTGGAATAAGCCTTCCTCGTTCATGATGTCTTATGCATTTGTATTCAAATTTAGGGGTTTCAATACATAGTTTGAAGGCAGCTACTTTGCTTTAAGATGGAGCCAAAATTGTTTTAGATCCTTTGGGGCTCTGTTGATGGACTAATCGGAGCATTATTGATTTTAATTGAGCACTAGGATGCTTTGCACCTGGGGTATAGGTTGAGCATGTCTGTAGAACCTTAGATGACCTGTGACCTGCCCCACCCCAGGTATTTGTGCGGTGCCAGCATTTCCTGTTCCCTGGAACAGAGTTCTGACCCTCCTTCCTTCCCCCCGCAGTACTACTACTCCATCAAGGACATCTCTGTCGGGGGCATGTGCATCTGCTACGGCCACGCGAGCAGCTGTCCGTGGGATGACGCCAGGAAGGTGAGTTTGTGGCAGGTGGGCGCGGAAGCTTCTCTGGGCTGCCTCAGAGGTAGGACCCACATTTCTGTCTTGTCTTCAAGGCAAATGAAGGGCACAAAATCGTGCCGCAGGAAGAGGGAGATTTTCAGATGGTTTAGCTGGCTTCTTTAAACAGATTTCATCATTTTGCCTTCTTTGGAGGTCATCGTGATTTTTTGTGATAGGACATCCAGAGCATACATTTTTCATGGCTCGGTGGTTTTCTGAGCTCTGAAGCTCTTCAAGTAGAAACCGTGGACAATCCACTGTTAGGTTTATGTTTTTTCAAAGCCGCGTTCCTCTCTTCCCTTTTTTTTGTTTCCATTTTTGGATCCTAAACCAAGATAAAGTTTATGTATTTTAGCATATTAAATAAATGATATGTCTTCTCTTTTTGGAAAACATGAGGTTACTTTTTCTTCTCCAATCTTAGTAGTTTTGTATTCTGGAATAGGATTTTTTTTTTCCTTTTCTGGGGGCTGAATCCATGGCCTTGTGCATGCTGGGAAAATGCTCCACCCTTGAGCTATTGCACCAGATCATTCTATGTTTTAACTAAAAAAAGCCCGTAAGTGCACATCAGTAATAAACTATTCATGAGAACAGGATGGGAAAAATCTAATAGTGAAAAAATTATTAAGAAGGGCTCCCAACCCCTGAAAGGTAACGCATCTTTTTGCAAACCTCTTGGTAGCACCTGTTTTATCTTTGCTGGCTCCTCCCCGCCTGTGTTTGTGGCTGTGTTGTGTGAATGTTTCCTTCTGGGAAGCTGAAAGGCCGGTCCGCTGCAGCCACCTAGCCTCTCTCGTGGAGTCCTGCGGCTGTTCGATCGATGGTGCTAGGTTCTGTTCTTAAATAAAATGAGGAGAACTCAGCAGGCAGTTTTCTGATCGCCTTTTGCACCCTTCTTGCCTAGCGACTGCAATGCCGGTGTGAGCACAACACCTGCGGAGACAGCTGCGACAGGTGCTGCCCCGGCTACCACCAGCAGCCCTGGAGGCCCGGCACCGTGTCCTCCGGCAACACCTGCGAAGGTCGGTGCCCTCGCACTGGGGAGGTGCGGTCTGCTCCTCTGTGCAGGTTGAAGGCAGTGGGGCCCTACGGGCTTCTGTAACAGTGGGGGGCTCTTGCTCACACCTTGGAGGGTTCCCGGAGCTGCGGGTGACTTTCATCAGCTAAAGCACTGACTGAGGGCTACGAAGTCTCCGCAGACTTGCTCTTGCATCTACCGTCCCCTTCCCACATATTCATTTATGTGTTATTATTTTGTATTTCATCCTTGGACAGGCAGCGCAGCCCTAACGCCCCGGCATCTGGTGATGCACAGCAGCGCAGGGCATGAAGCGGCGCTCGCCGACGCCCTCCCCACCTTCACGCTCCCCTCCTGTCTTCCCAAATCGCGGTGCAGATGAGGCTTCTGGCAGCACCAGGCTGCTTCCTTGTAGTGTGGCCCGTTGTTGCTTCTTAGACTTTGCCCGTGGTGCTGGGAATTGGACCCAAGGCCTCATCTAGATAGGCGTGCTGTCTGCCGCCGAGCTGCCTCCCCACCCGCACGTTGCTTTGTTTTATTTTATTTTCATTAGCACATATTTGCAGTGTGCATAATGACTGCATGTGCTGCAGTGTTGGTGTGCACGCAGGACACATTTTAATTCTTTTTAACCGCCCCCAACTCCTGGTCCCTTGTCATTTGCAGCAGGTCTATCTCCAGGTTCCCTATTATCTGCCTTCTATTTTGCTCTTTAATTTTATATGTTGAATTTCTCATAGAAGAGAAACCATGCAGTTTTTAAGCTCTTGTGTCTGACTTACTTTGCTTTATGATCTTTAAGTACATCCATTTTCCTACAAAAAACTCAAGTTTGTCCTTCTTCACGACAGAATAGTCCTCCCTTGTGTACGGCTCCCATACTTTCTGTGTTCATCTGTGATGGCCATATAGGCCACTTCTAAGGTTTAGCTACTGGGAGCTAAGCATGGGGATGCACGTACAACCGAATATGAGCACACACTGCTTTCTAATACTTCACAGCACATCTTTTATTGTTCTTGTCATTTGAGATAAAGTCTTAACATGGAGTCAGGTGGGCCTTTAACTCTGGCAGTTCTCCTGCCTCCGCCTCCTGAGTGCTGGGATTGCAGGCACGTGCCTCGCTGCCTGGCCTAACAGCATGTCTTTAAGTTCTTTCCATGCCAGCAGTTTGAAATGCTTTTTATTAAGGCAGTCACACAGAATTCCATCCTATGGCCGCAATACTATCATGGGAACAGCTGCTGGGTGGGTGTTGTGTGGTCGCCAGCCTGCAGCTCGGTCAGTGGCGCTGTGTTAGCCGGTGTGGTCGTGGCTGACTGCCAAGCACTTTCAAAGCACGCGCCCTGAGGATGGATTGTGGGGTCGGTGGACACCAGATATGGTTTTTGACAGCCCTTCCTGGTTGTCCCTCAGGTACTGCCTCTGTGTTACTAGAATTTGTAATTCTGGAGTTTCAGTTTCATTCCTAGTCCCTGGGCTTGCTTAGGGAATGAAGGCCGCTCTCCATAGGACATGCTCTGGAGCTAACAGAGGTGCTGAAATGGTTTTCCAGAATGTAACTGTCACAATAAAGCTGCAGACTGCTACTATGACGAAAATGTTGCAAAGCAGAAGAAAAGTCTGAACACTGCGGGGCAGCTCCAGGGCGGCGGGGTGTGTATCGGCTGCCGGCAGAACACCACGGGCATCAACTGCGAGACCTGTGTCAGCGGCTACTACCGGCCACACAGAGTAAGCGGGTCCTTCCTCCCCGTGCTGCGCAGCCTCGCCTCCCGAGGTAGAAGACACTTGGCCAAGTCCCTGCCCCTGCCTAGAGACCGGCTTCCCTCTGGGATGCTCTACCTAGGCTCTTGTGGTGCTGATAGTGGTCCTTCGATTTTTGTTTCTGCTCATCCTATTTTCTTGCTCAAAGTGGGGTCCTTGTGTAGCGGCTGACCTGGGTTCCTGAGGCCTCTAGCCATGTAGTCTTGGGTGATGCTCCCTGTAAGCTTGGAGATTGAACCCACGCTCAAAGCAGCTGTCTTACCAGTCGGATCCCTTCAGTTGGACCTCAGCTCACGTCATAGCTGTTCCATGAGTCCTTGGGATGAGTGGCCTGGGTGTAGGAACGTGGCCCTGAGAGATAGTGGGGCTGAGAGGTTCGTGGGCAAGGGAGGCTCACTGCTCGTGATATGGACTGCTGTCATCATCAAAAAATGTTCAGGACTTTCAGCTCCCTGAGATGCACCCCACTCCCTGCACAAAACCACTTCCATGGTGTCTTTAATAAATCCTAGTACCGTCAGTATTGTTGCTGCTAGTGTTGTTGTTATTCTCACAAGCTAACCAGGACAACTTCTGTCTCAGGTTTCTCCCTATGACGACTACCCTTGCCGGCCCTGCGACTGTGACCCCGTGGGGTCGCTCAGTTCTGTCTGCGTCAAGGATGACCTCCAGTCTAACTTGCACAATGGTACGCCCGGGTTCATTTTAGTACTTCTGATTCACTTTGTTCAGTGGCAGATTTGTACCTGCTGGAATTGTTGCTGTTACATGGCCATTTGGCGGTATGATTCTTTAGTTCAGCAGTAGTTTAGCAGCGTCTTGCCTTGGGTTGGGGTGTTTCCTGGAGCCCCAGGAGGTGCTTTCCAAAGGGTATAGTCAGCTTTGGCTCACTGTCAGCTCCACGTGAACAGATGCATGAGTACAGTTCTGGGAGGCACAGTGCTGCAGGTGCAGAGCCGTTAGGGATTGTGATGGGAGGGCGGTGGGCGTGGAGGTGCCAGTGTTAGGGACGAGATGACACACAGGAGGTACTCCCCCTGCTTGTGAGGTCAGGAAACGGTTCCGTGCAAGCCTGTGTGGAGCACAGTAAGTAGCGGCTGCTCCCTGTAGCTCTTTGCAGATTCTGGGAGGCTTTTGCATCCGTCCCCCCACCAAGCAAGTGGCTCTTCCAGCTAACTGGAGACGCAAGGGTCCTTTCTGTTTTGAAGCCTGGTAGATGGACCTGCCAGGAACCCATATTTCTGATAGGCAGCCTCTGTTCAAAGGCCTCTGTGAGCCCCGCCAGCGCCGTCCATGGCCAGGCAGTGGCTGTGGCCAGCAGGGGCAGGTGTGGACTGTGGGGCATCAGGCAGGGGAGAGCAGGACCCAGAGGGCCTGAGCCTCTGCCCACACGCTGCCACAGCACGAGGTGCTGCTGCCACCATGGGTGGTGAGTGACCCTGCCCTCGGTTCACTTCAGAGACACCACCCAAGCTTTTCAGCCATAGCAGGTAGGAGTTTTTAACCTGTTTAGGGTCGGAGAACCACAGCGCAGAGGAGTGAGGAAACGTGTGCCAGGTCACCGAGCTGGTGAGATTCTAAGCTGGCTTTCCACACAAAGGCGGGGCCGCTGCTCTCCAGTTTGTTTGCTTCTGGGCTTGATTTGAAAACAGTGTTATGGCTTCCACAAGATCCACAGCTCTTTTATTTTTCAGTTTTTATGTTGAGACAGGGTCTCACGAGTGGCCAGGTAGCCCAAACAGTGCCACAACATGTATCTTCCTGCCTCAGCCTCCCAGAGTGCTGGGACTGCGGGGCCTACGGCTGTGCCCAGCTTGTTTTATAACTGACTGCCACTCCCATCACGATCCCTACCTCTGTTCCACGTCCACAGTACTTTGCTTCCCAGAGCTGTACTCAGGCACCCTTCACTTCGTGCTGACAGTGAGCCAGAGCTGACTTGCCTCTGGAAAGCGTCTCCAGAGTTCCAGGAAACACCCCAACGTAAGGCAGTGGCCTTCTTCACCACAGCGAACCGGGGACAGTCAGAGCCCGCCTGGCTGCATCCTGGTCCCCCCTCTCAGGCCCAGGTGGAGAAGAACTACGTTCTCGGCACAGCCTTGCTGTTCTGGACGGTTCCTGTAGAGGGAGAGCCCACTGTGAGGGTTTCCTCGCAACTGGCTCCTCTCACTATTATTATTATTATTTTTTTAAGTATAAGCAACTTCCACTTTATTATAATCTGGACACTTTGCTGTAATTTCCACTGGTATCCATCCTTAGTAGGTTTCTTTTTTTTTTCTTTTTCAAAGAAAATTATAAATAGTAAAACCCAAAAAAACATTAGAAACAATACAGAATTTCACTAAACAAAAATAATAGGGATTCAACAGTGTTTGTTATATTGCATAATGTTGCCTTCAAATGAGTTTATATTACCAGATACAAGCATGTGAGATTGGTAAAAAGAAAAAGTTACAGGAAATTGAAAATGAGAAGAAAAGGGTAAAGCACGGTCACTGCTCCGCTCGGTGACCCCAGAAGCCGGCAGCGCAGTTACCCAGCTCCCTGTGGGCACCTGGAGGGCTCGCGGCGTCCTCCATGCCGCGGCGCGTGCCGGCATCTCTTCTCTCCCTGCGGCCGGAGCCTGCACCACGTCCTAGATCTCTGATCCGCAGTAGCTGAGTACCCGTCTGTCGCGAGCAGTGCTGCTGTGGACATTTGTGTACCTTTGTGGCCATGAGTTTTCACTTCTGTGGGCATTTGGTTGCAGCGCTGTACATAACGGTTTGTTCCCTTGGGACAGGGCCCCACTGTCCTTCGGGCTGACCTTGCAGTCGCTGTAGCTCTCCACTGGCCTCCTGCCGCAGCCTCCCACGCACGTCCTTTAGAAGAGGTGCTCGCCTCTTCCCCATGGTATTGCCACCTGTCACATTACCACCCGTCTCTGTGAGCTTCTGCTCTTGGGTTTTTGTTTTTCTTTAAACCAAGACCTGGCCATCTGTGGACCACAGGCCAAGCCACACACTGCCCACCTTTGTAAACAACCCAGCTGTGGCTGGAATGCTGTGTTGGAGTGAGAATGTCTAAGCTCAGTAGTCGCAGTGTGGACTGCCCCAGAGCCCAGAATATGCAGAGAAATGCCGCCGCCCGTGCTTGCAGCCCCTCTCACCTGCAGTCCTGTGCTCCCCAGGGCTCTGGCCGGGGCAGTGTCCCTGTAAAGAAGGTTATGGAGGAGAGCGGTGCGGCCGCTGCCAGTTTGGCTACAAGGGTTTCCCAAGCTGCGTGCGCTGCGACTGCAGGCCTGCGGGCAGCGTGAATGACGACCCGTGTGCCGAGCCGTGCCTCTGCAAGGTCAGTGCGGGGGATGGGGGGGCACGCGCGGCTTTGCTCCGGCCTCTCGGGGGGCTGGGATGTGCTCGCTGGTGTAGACCAGCGTCCTTGCAGTTGGGGTTAGTGGGCCCGGCCCCAGCAAACCTGGGGTCCCAGCCAGCTGGCCTTGTGATGCACCCTGGGAGCCAGAGGCCCCCGGCCTTACACCTTGGGACTTCTGGGCGGCGGCCATCTGTTCCTGGTGCCTGTCTTGACTTCTTAGTGAAATCCAGTGTCTCATGCCATGCCTTTGACCTTGGCGTAGCTCTTCCCTGACATTCGTGGCCAGCATGGCTTCTGGAGTAGGATTGCGTCAGTACCTGGTTTCCAGGGACACTAATTCAGTGCAGGCCTGTTATCCAGGTTCTCTGTTGAGAGGAGCTGAGCAATACACGTTCTCTGGCACCAGGGCGCAGCTCATGTGGCCAGATGATGTTAGAATGTTGCACTGTACCTGTGCAGCCTCATCACGTGACTGAAAACGATCCCGAGTGTTTGTAAATAGGAAACACACTTCTGTACCCTGATACAGATGTCTGTGTGCGAAGATTGCCAAAAACGGAAGGCTGAAGGCAAAGTGAGACAGTCCACTTGCACATAGTAACCAGGCTCTAAGATGCGTGGTCTTCTTCTTGGCCATAAAAATGAAATAAATTTTTCAACCCATCTGCTTCAGGAATATTGACACTCCCTCTATTTTCCGGGAATACTGACTTTTCCCTGGGAACCCTTCTGCTGTGTGGCTTGCAGACCCCCTTCTTGTTCGTATCATGATCCTCTTCTGTCTAGCTTCCCCACTAATCTTTTCTGTAACTTGCAGGACAATGTCGAGGGGGAAGCCTGTGACCGCTGCAAGCCAGGGTTCTACAACCTGCAGGAGAAGAACCCTCAGGGGTGCTCTGAATGCTTCTGCTTCGGTGTCTCTGGAGTCTGTGGCAGCCTTTCTTGGCCTGTCGGGCAGGTGGGTGGTGCCTCGTGTCTGCTGGGTCTTGGGATAGTGCTGTAGAAGACACCTCCAGGTCCTTGTCTCGGTCCAAGAAGCCAATATTTGTAATCCCAAAGTTACGTTA
>NDGN011303523.1:0-13502 GCA_002564285.1 Tympanoctomys barrerae
TTTCTCTTAATTCAATGAGAAAAAAGATTTGTACTAATAGTGTTTGCACAGGATATCATGTCTACATCTTATACTATGAATAACCACATGACAACAATATGCAATGTATTAACTATTGAAACTGTCCTATTAATCGGTTTTGAAACAATCTCATTGCTATTTGTTTTTCAATAAATTAGGAAAAAGGCAAAAGCATAAAGGGACAGGGAAAGTTTTAACTCAATAACATGAGTACTTAGCATGATATATCCAAAACCATATATTTTAAAAAATAATCAAAACAAAAATAATTGACATATTTATACAATTCCTTATTTTGTCTTTGAATTCCAGTGTATTTTTCATAATTATCTTAATCTGTACTAGATAAATTTCAAGTACAGAACAGCCACATGCCATTGGTGGCTAGCATATTGGACAGTGAAGGAGCCTGGAGGTCTGTTGTTGTTCCTGAACTATGTTAAAGGCAAATGAGGGGGCCTTCCAGAGCCCATCAAGGAGCCCCTCTGCTGGAATGTCTGCTAAAGACGGCAGTTTGGAAGAAATGAAAGAGGAAGTGTGGCTTAAGAAGAGAAAAAGGCAAAGAAATATGGACAAAGATCCTATGAAGGAAGACGTAGAAAAAGCTAAGAAGAGGCGAGGCGGCCCTCCAGCTGAGAAGCTGTCACCTGATCCCCCCAACTGACAAAACAGACGAATGCCATCATTGATACCTTGATCACCTACAAAGATGGTTCAGGGCAGCATCTCAGTGAAGTCTTCACTCAGGTACCTTCCAGGAAAGTTACTGGAATACTGTGAATGAATTAGGATGCCAGGGGATTTCAAAAAAATAAAGGAAAGGGTTCGTAATCATAAGTTCCGGGCCCAGGCCTGCTGTGCCGGCCCCACCCCTGGGGTGCACTGAGACAGCGATTGAGACTGGGCATGGTGGCACGCACCTGTAATCCCAGCGCTTAGGAGGCGTAAACAGGAGAATCACTACGAGTCCGATTTAGTAGTGAGACCCTGGACACCTGTAGCCCCTTCCTTAAAAAAAATAAAAAATAAAAAAAACAGGTTCCGGAGCCTGGGTGACCTGGAAAAAGATGACATGCTTTTGTGTCACAGTGCTCAGACGTTCAACTTGGTAAGATCCCAGATCTACGAAGACTCCATTGTCGTAAGTCGGTGTTTAAGAGTGCGTGGCAGAAAATTGCCAAAGAGGAAGAGAGTGAGGAGGAAAGCAATGAGGAAGAGGAAGAGGTTGATGAGCAGGAGTCTGAGTCTGAGGCAAAACCTGTTAAGGTGAAATCAAGCTCAACAAGAGAGATGAGAAAGGCCGGGACAAAGGAAAAGGCGAGAAAAGGCCAAATCGAGGGAAAGCACAGCTAGTGGCGAGCGTTTTGACAGCAAAGAAGAGCAGGATGAAAATGATCAGTCAGAAGCAAGTGGGACTGATGAGGAGTGACCCCGCGGGACTGGATGCTTTTCCTCCCCTCCCATTTCTGCCCAGGGGCTTCATGTGTCCTGTGGGAACTGGGTTCTGTGCCCTCCTCCTCATCTTATACACTAGCTTTAGAATAGTGCCAGACAAACATATGATACCGTGGTGTAAAAAACACAGTTCGTAACATATTATGACCAAATGGGCCTCAAAGATTCAAGGAGGAAAAACAAACAAAAGCTTTTAATGGAAAATGTGGGTGGATAGTATATTTCTACGGGTGGGTCTAATTTGGCAAAGGTCTGTGCCTGGTTTTATCACCTGTCTGATGAGATTTTTGTCTTTTGTAGCACTGGTAACCAGGAGAAGCCATTAAAAGCCACTGGTTATTTTCTTTTTCATCAGACAATTTTCAAGATTTTTATTTGTTTGGTATTACTTTTTTTTTACACTGTGGTACATATAAGCAACTTTAATAGGTGAGAAATGAACAGCAGTTAGGTTTCACCTACATATTCATTTTTCCACTTTATGCTCTATCATCTGAAAAATGCTTTTTAAATTGTGTAGGATTTCTGTCTAGCATAAACATTGCTTAATTTTTTTTGCTCTTGGTTTTAAACAAATTCTGTTGAAAATGCTATTGAACATTGCGATCTATACAGTGTACTGGATGCTTCTTTCATTCCCCTGATTTCCTACGTCACCAGTGCGTGTTGTCTCCGTCTCCCTAAGGTGTACTTAATCTTTGTTTTCTTTGCACAATGTCTTTGGTTGCAAGTCAGAAGACTGAGGCAGATAAAATTCCAATAATTTCGAAGAATGTGGTGTTGGTGCTTTCCTAATAAACATAATTTTGCTCCATGTTGGACAGTGGAGGCCTACAATGTCATAGTTGGTATCTTTCGTGTGCTAAAATTTTTTAATTTACATTTTATTCATAAATATTGTTATATAAATTTTTATTATGGTATAATCAAAAAGTAATTTAATAGTAAATAAAACAAAACAAATTGTATTAAACATTTCAGAACTGTGCATTACAAAACTTGTCTCTTGTAGGCAGAAAAGGAAAAGGTAATCGGACTGTGGACGAGCCAACCACTTTATCAAGATATGAGCACAGATAACTTCTTACCTTCCATTCAAGCCTGGAGGGACTATTTGCAAAATAATCTTTGTAAGTAAAAAGACACAGGCTTTTGACACCATGGACAGAAATCCCCCAGCAGCTGAGGACACTGGTTGACCAGAAATCTCAGAGGCCAGCGGTGCATGTACAAGGGTAGGTGCGAGACCTGAGGAAGCCCCAGGCAGAGCACAGGAGGCCTCCACAGGCTGACGCCGCGCCAGGGCTGAGGCCGGGGCTTCCGGCAGCGCTGGCTCGCGGGCGCCGTGGACCGCTTCCAGGAGCAGCCTCTGTGGAAAGGGATGAGACGCACCCCGAGACTGCGGGAATGGGATTCTGTTTCCCTCCAGTGGCAGGAAAGAGGCCCCTATGATTTGGGAAAACGTAGCAGTGCTTTAATCTAATCCAGGAGAAGGCCCACGATTCCCTGGCGGTGCGGCACCGTATCTGGTTAGGTACAGAGTTAATTAATAATCGTGTGTAAAACTCTAGGGGGCTAGAAACAAGGCAGGAGTATCAGTCAGTGTTCAGGGGGGAAACGGAAATCACTCCTAACGCTGAAGACAGAGGGAACCAGGGACTTCGCTAACTCAGGGAAGTGGCTACACAGTGTTGGAAGAATCAATGCGGAGAGGCCAGGGAGAAGGAATCGTGGCCAGGTCGGCGGCAGCAGCGGGGCCTGGGAGTTCCTCCCCAGCTGGGCTCACGCGGGCGGAGCTTGCGGGTGAGGGATGGAGCCAGGGAAGCAGGAGAGGAAGGGAAGTGGAAAGGCCTGGAGAGCCCTGTTGCTACTGCCCCAGTGCACACCGCAAGACAAGCTGCTCCTGGAGCAGGGCCAGACCCAGCCCGGAGTGGTGCCCACTGCGCAGCGCGGAGCGGGCGGGCATGGGGCAGGAGCAGGCTGCAGCTGAGAGCAGACGCGATGGCCCTCGGCCGGAGGCTCCGACTGCGGAGCTCTGCGCTTCTGCCCAGGGCTGGGGCCACACACGCGCTCACGCACACACGCTGGCATACACGCACACTCACGCACCTGCACCATATGCACGCACGCACACTCTCTCACACGCACACACCCACATATGCATGCGCACATACGTGCACACTCACGCACCTGCACCACACGCATGCACACACACGCATGCATGCGCGCATACAGGCACACTCACGCACATGCATCACATGCGCACACGCACACGCGCGCATACGCATACACTCACACACATGCACCACACGCACTCACACAGATGCACACACACGCGTGCCCGTGTTCTGCCTACAGCTGAAGCCCCTCACATCGTGACGTTCCGTGCTGCCCCACCGCTGTTTCTTCCACAGGACCAGGCACTCATTTCGCCGCTGATCTTCATCATAACAGAATTTCTGAAGTCCTCTATTTGCCCAGCTGTCTGCTCCCAACCATGGAAACAAACGCAGTCAGGCCTTTGTCTCCACCACCCCAAAGGACTCTTCCAGCTGTGTCACTGCTCTCCCATGCCGCACGCACTGTGCCTTCCACCTCATCTTCCCGACCTGTCCGCAGCACTGCCACCCCCTGCACCCACCATCTGTGACGACACATCGTCTCCAATGCGCGCCTTCTCATGCCCTCGCCCTGTTCATGTTGGGGTGCAGTGAGATTTCCTTCTCGTCCTCGCTGTGTCCTCTACACTCATTCCCTTCTTAACCTCTTACGGTTTGCGTCACTGACTCCTAAAGCTACACCTGTGGTCTGAATTTTGCCCCCAAAATCCCAATTCGACAACGTCCTTGGATATGTTACAGACACCACAAGCTTAATTTGCTCTCGAGCCACAAACAGCTGCATTATAAAAATTGTGATCTTGACCGTAAATGCCAGTTAGCAGTCTGAGAACACAGTCAACCTTCACAGACCATTAGGGTGAAATCCACTCCCTCTGGGTGCCTCTGAGAAAACCAAGGTGGAAAACATTGAGGTATTAGTCTGAATTTGTTTTTCCCCAAACACACTCCCTCCTCAGCCCACCACTGAGTGGACAGCAAGGTTATCCTGCTGGTCATTGAGACTGGAACCTGCGAAGTCACCCTTAACTTCTTTCTCTCTCTGATAGTCTACATCTATCCATAATAAATTGTGTTTGCTCTATTTTCAAAGCACAGCCAGTGTTGTGCAATGGCTCGTAGCCCTCAGGGCTGTCACGCTGCTCTGCACAAACCCCTTTTCCCACCAGGGCTGCCACAGTATCATTCTAGTAGAATGCAGGCAGGTCTCCCTATTTCTACCTTTGTTTTCCTCCACTAGCAGTATGCACTTTACCGCACAGTAGTCAGAAGGACACTTTTAAAGCCAAATAGGTTCCTATCACTGTTCTACTCAAAAACCCTGCAATCTGTCAGCTCACACGCATGCAAGAACCAAAGCCCTCATGTTGCCTTAAAGGCCCTGCATGACCTGACTCTGTTACCTTCTTGATATATCTTCATTTTTCAGCCCTTGACCTTTGGCTACACTCACGCCACTTAATAAGTATTTGTGAAACACATCAGCTGCATCCTCTAAAGAGCTCTTGATCTCCTGGAGGGAAGAGACCAATATAAATGATTGCAAGCTGGAAGCAGGGATGAGGGCGCTCCCTTGCATACTGCCCTAAACTCCCACAGGCAAGCTTCCCAGAGTGCTAAGGGTGGCGGCGGAGGAGGTTGCTGAGGCCGGGTGGTGATGGCGCAGACATGGAAGAGTTCCAGACATTTCCCGCATACTGAGCATCACATGCCGAGATCGCTGGGGAGTGAATCCATAGCGTTAGCGTATTGAGGAGATCACGTAGAAAGCTCTTTCTAAAGAATCAAAAATAAGGATTAAGATGAGAAGAACTGGAGTTTGAAAATACAGAAAGACAAATTTCCCAATTTATGTAGGACTCAGATAAAGAAGTGTTTCCTATTTGTTTGTTCCTCCGTCCAGCTTTCAGCCTTCTCTTGGAACAGTGTGTTAGCTGTACCGCTTTAATGTACCTCGTCAACAGGGCCAAGGCAATACTTAGAGTGATTCTAATTTTCCTAAGTTAAAGATTAGAAAAACAGCTGAAGTCACCTTTAATTTGACAAGGTGAACGAGTGGGCGTGCTAATGTATCAAATTTAATTTGTACATCATCCTCTCGGATGACATTATTCTCTCTGATCCACTGCGTTTAGACTACCTTCAGGAGACTTGATCTCCCTGTCTGTCTAAACACGGATTCACTTGCAGCCAATTTCATGGTAACATCAGTCACATTAATACCCCACAAATCCACGCGGTGTTGATTGCACCCAGTTTTGTATAAAAGGGGAAGTGGGATTGGACTCAGCCTGTAGCTTCCTTCCCCGTACAAGAAGCCGCTTACAGGTGAGTCTTGGACTTCTTGTCATTAAGTGATGAAAGCTACTTTGAAATTACAGAGTTTTAAGGGCTGGAGAAGACATTGCAGTCTGCTGCCCTTGCTGCAGGGAGAATGTGCATCTGTTAGCTTAGCTTCTTCAATAGGGTTCAAGAAGGCGTTAGTGGTACAGGGGTGAGCATAGCGGCCTTCCTTAAGCGGGGTCATACTTGTGCTAGCTTGGCAAGCCACAGGTGATCAACATGAAATAATTTTGTTATATGTAATTTTCTTCTACTTTTTGAACTAAACTAGACATTAAAAACATTGCTGGACATAAAAATGATCCCAATTATTTCCTTCACCTTAAGATGATCAATAATAATACATCTGCATGTTAATTGGACATGTTTAGCGCTGCTCTACTTAAATAACTGGCTTGCTGCTTTGATCCGCCATGTGTTTCTACTTTGACCTAAAACAAACAAACAAAAAAAAAAAAAAAGGAAGAGGAAGAATGTGGTTCAAAAAGTAGAGACACTGGCTGAGTGGAGCACGACTGGGGAGGAGTCAGGAGAAAGAGCTTCAGTTTGGGCCTTGTGCATCAGAACTGTAAGTCTCGGTGTCTCGGTTGTAATAGCCGTGCCTGCCCTCTCTCAGCCAGGATGAAGCCTACCCAGCTCTGCTTCCTCCTCTGCTGCTGGGGTGCCATCTGCTGTGACGGCTGCATGCTGACCAACATCACCATCGCGGTGGAGAGAGAAGACTGCAGGTTTTGCATCGCGGTCAACACCACGTGGTGCGCGGGCTACTGCTACACCAGGGTAGGTCCTGTGCCACCCAGGGAGGGAGGGCGTGGAGGCCCTGCGCGAGGCTGGCCTCCCCAGCCCGCATGTAGCCAGCAGGCTTCCCTGATGCACGAGCTTCTTGGTCAGCAGCTGCTGTGCTGTGACTGGGGCGAGTGATCATGACCTCAGCTTGGGGCTTAGAGTCCATCTTCAGTAAACTTGGGAAAGCCTTAGAATTGATCCGATAAATTTATTAATGTGCCAAGTGTGCTAAAGAAAAAGAAAGTGTCCAAAGCTAAAGAAAATACTTCTGTGCTAAATTTTACATGCAGAAAAATAAACATGGAATATATATATATATATATATAGAGAGAGAGAGAGAGAGAGACAGAGAGAGACAGAGAGAGACAGAGAGAGAGAGATTCATAAGGAACATGAAGAACATGTAGTATTCCCAAAAAGGTAGTTGTTTTTGTGTAGTAGTCCACAAAAGACACACTACCACAATACACCTCCAAGCCACAAACAGCACATTACAATACTCGCATGCTTGGCCTGCTTGGACACAAAGCCAGCAAGCGAGCTGAGAGCGCAGTGAACACGGCAGACAGCCAGGATGAGTGCGCTCCCTGGGCGCCCTGGGGAGGCCTGGCTCCATGGCCCCGAGCTCCCAGGCTAAGGTGGCTCCTTCGCTCTGATCCAGGCAGAGGGGCCGCTCCTACCGGGCTTCTCCGCTCTGCACATAGCACCTAGTTGTCTGTCCCAAATTTCAGGCTGTTCGCTGAAATTAAAAATAGCAAGTTTTAATTAAATGTACTTTGCTTATTGGCAAAATGAGTTTTATCAAGCAAATTCCTCCTAATGCACAATTTATTGTACCTTCTTAGGACACAGATTTGGTAACATAATATTGACACAAAGGCCAGCCCAATTTTTTCACCTCAGTGAAAATAAATTTTCCAATGGAAAGTTCTAGAAGGAACTATTTTGCCTGGGTTAAAAGATTTCATATAAAATCTGTGCATGTTTAGAACCTAACAGCCCTGAAAGGTATACCACATGCAAGAGAGGAGAATGCCTACAGGGTAGAGGAATTTTTAACATCTTACAGGAGCCCCCATACATGTGTTGTGCCTCAGCATTCATGTTTAGCATTTTTGTTGTAAATATAACAAGATAATAATTTATGTTTAAATTTTTTCTAAGAAATTACATTATAGTGTCTATGGCTCTAGTTATTATTTACATAGTTCACAATAAAGTACAAAAGGTCAACTGAAAATTCTAAATCATATTTCCCTTTACACTTTTTATGTGCAAACCTTTATATTTTGAGATATAATCAATATTTTGATATAAGAATAGGAATTAGGGAAGAAATATTTGCATATTTCTGTAGGATTTCCCAAGGAATCAGCAATTTGGCACAGCCTGAAGGGCGTGTATGAAGCTTCGTGGATGATAATGGCTAACTAGATCAAGAGCCTCGGAACGCAGCCTCTGCCTCACTCTGGCTGAGCCCAGCAGAAGCCTCAGGGCACTGTAGCCTGATCCTCCCTTCTTAATTCCCTCAGGACCTGGTGTACAAGGCCCCCACGAGGCCCAACCTCCAGAAAACGTGCACCTTCAAGGAGCTGGTGTATGAGACTGTGAGAGTGCCCGGCTGCGCCCACCACGCAGACTCCATGTACACATACCCTGTGGCCACTGAGTGTCACTGTGGCAAGTGTGACAGTGACAGCACTGACTGCACTGTGAAAGGCCTGGGACCCAACTACTGCTCTTTCAGTGAGATGAAGGAGTAAGAGACAATGGAGGCGTCACAATCCCCCGGGACTGAGATACCGAGAGGTCTGTGTGTAAACACCAGGCCCAGGAACTAACCTCACATGAGGAGTCGTCAGACTGCAGTGATCTCTGCTGTGGCGAGGGGGCTGCAGGACTGAGGGTGCTGGGGTGGGCCCACCTCCCACCACTCCTGTGTTCCTCACTCTTGGTTCATAAGGTTTATTCAGTCTGACTTTACAGATCTATTGTTTCTTTCCTCTTTAACAGTCTTATGCATCCTCTCAGGAAACCTTTCCTTTTAGACAGAGGGCCACATAAGTCCAGTAAAGAGGGCATAATGATGGGACACAGGGAAAGAAACAGAAGTAGTACAGTCTTCTGCTAGACTTCAGGGCCAGAGGAGAAAGGCCAGCATCTACTTCAGTGTCTGTCATTGTGCCATTGGGCGAGAAACCCAACAATGGTTTCCTTGAGGAAACCAAGATCAAAAAGGTACAGGATGGGAGAAGGCTACAAAAGGCTCCATGAGGCAGGCTGAGGATGTGCCCAGCAATGCCAGCTGTAGATGTGGCCACCTCTGCTCTCTGTCCTCAGACAGCAGGGTCTCTCTGAACTACCAGATGTCATGAAGCACGAGAGTTCAAGACTCCCAAGCTATCGCTACCAAGCTCTATAGCGAAGGGCCAGTGGGAGTGGCGTTCATCTGGGGCTCTGGAGATCAGCACATTATTCACTACTTGTAAAATGGAACCATTGCTGCTGGGATCCCCTCCTTTGCAGAAGGGGAAGGTGTTGGAAGTAGGTTTGAAAGGAATTTCACCAGCTTCATATATTCCACTCTTCTACACATACACTGTATAAAGAAGTAGCTTTTCAGCAGGACGTGGTCATGGAGAGGGGAACGCTTTTCTGGGGTCCTCTCTGTCAGTCTGGTCTTGTCTATCCATGTTGTCCCAAGTCTGTGATTTCTTTCAACGGTGTATACATTGAAACTGTTTCATAAATTGATTTCTTTTAAAGGTGTGAACTCTTAGTGACACACTTGCCCCACCCTCATAATGTGTAATTTATTTAAATCTTATTTTTTTAATAAAGATGCTAGCACAAGAGTCATACGTTTGGACTGTTTCATGCACAGTTTACTTACTCTCTGTACACTTCTAGTATCAGCTGAAAAAATATTTTAAATAGAATTTCTAGTGCTTCTGCAGAAATGACCTGAATTTGTCTGTGGAAACATTAAAATAGTCTTCTTTTCAATTTCTAGAAGTATTTTCCATTTTAATTTTCTGCCACTTTTACAGTCAGTCTTCTGGACATTGTGAGATGAAACAGCATGTAGAAAATGCCGAGCAGAGCACTGGAGTTCACTTCTTGCTTTTGAGGCAGAAGGAAAGCAGCGCGGTGAAGCAGTCCTTGCACGCCCAGCGACTGCGGCAGAGGGCCCGCCTGCTCCCCGAGCCGAGGGCCTGCTCACCCCTGGCTGTGCAGCTCAGCCCCTTTCCCGTGCCTCCTTGCTACCAAGCTTATCTGCACTCTACTTGACAGAGCTGAGCAAGGGTGCTACGAGAGAGCGTCACTCCTGGCCCTTAAAGCCCTCCCAACTGTGACCAACCACCCCCCGCCACCCCACAGCAAGCTGTCTACACCCAGGCACCTGGACAGCTCAGTGTTCTCCTGACAGGGCTAATGCCAGCTCTCAACGTCTGCGTGGAGCGGGGCCCCTGCGTGGTGACCACACACTGCAGTCCCACGTGGACTTTGTACTCCAACAAAGTAATTTCTAGAAGGTTGAGGCAATTGCAGATGTATTAAGGGGAATAGATGACATCATTTTAACTAATACATATACTGGCACCAGATGTGAGCACAGTGACAGCTGACGCAGTGCCATCGGCTTAGTGCTTGTGCCACAGAAGAGAAGAAAGTGACGGTGGGAAGGCGGGGCACGGTCTCCTGAGTCCGTAGCCCTGAGGCAGGCAGTCCCCAGGGATGCCCCATGTGCCCGATCTGAGCCATCACTTTTAAATGAACTTGGTGGGAATATGAGCAAGCCCATTTGTCCCCCTGTTTCTATGGCTCACTTTACACTCCAACAAAATATAGCAGCTTGATAAGATTGTGTAAGGGCCGGCCAGGCAGCGGCAGATTAAAGCGCCTTTGTAGGCAGACGCAGGGAGCAGGCCTATGATCCTGGGCCTGCTGTGCCAGTCCCGCCCCTGGGGCACACTGAGACAGTGATTAAGACTGGGCATGGTGGCGCGGGCCTGTAATCCCGGCACTTGGGAGGCTGAAAACAGGAGGATCACTACGAATCTGATCTGGGTAGTGAGACTCTGTGGACTCTGTACTAAATACAAAGGGAAAAAAAAAAAGATTGTGTGGATCACAGTATAAATAAAATATTTTAAATCTTAAATTTTACAAAAATATGATTGGCAATCTCTGCACTGAGCCTGGATGTTAATGGAGTTGGCTGCTATTTTCTGGATATTAAAGAGCGGGATTGCTTGCAACAGACATAAAAGGGAAAAGTCCAGGCACTGGAAGCCTTGGTGTTAAGTGAAGTGTGGCCCCAACTAGTTAGAGATACGGTGGATTTGAAGAGGAAGGGGGCAATCCAACTCAGTCCTGAGCCAAAGACAGACTCAGGGAGGGGCGTTCCCGCCGGGACTCTTTAGAGCTCTTTGTTCACAGTCATAAAGAAGTGAACGATTAATTAAAGTTGATAATTGTAGTTAGGAAAAACTTCTGGACATGTGTATGAGCACTAAGAGCGGAACAGAAGCATGTGGGGGAGCTCACTGCCAAAGTCTCCAAAGGGCCGGTCTTTGATGTCTGAAAACTGCCCACAAAACCTGATGACTGGAAGCAGATGACCAAATCTGTACAGCCTCAAGGAGCTCCACTCTCAGACCCACATCTGCCTGATCACAGAAGCCGGGTGACAAGGAAGGAATGTTCCTCCCAGGGAGAAGAATTAGCATTCAATTAAGGAGTTTCCGTCACTGTGGGGCCGAGGCTTCCACCGGGATCACCCAGTAGGATTTCAGGATTGTTGCATCCAGTGAGCTGTTTCCCAGGCTTCCTTTCTATGAATGGAAGTATTACTGTGAACACTGTAAAACCCTGTCCCTTCTTTATGCTGTCCTGCTGGGCACTCTGCGTATGGATTTGTCATATAGTTCCCCAGCAGGGGTCTGCATAACAGCTCCTCCTGCACGCCCAGGCGCAGAGCAGGGTTCCGCACAGAGGCGGCGCTGATGGGTTGTGGGAGGGCCCGTCCAGGGACACGAGAGAGAGGGGCCCACGGCAATTATGGAAGACAGGCTCACAGACTCCAGGTGGTAATCCTGGGAACGATCTGATCCAGGCGCCTGCTGATGAAGGCTTCAAGATCAGTCTTCATCTTGGCAAGAAGCGCCGGCCAGAGTCCAGACTGCACTGCCACTAAAGACGGGTGGCGGGAGACGACGAGCATCTCCTGGGCCAACTGTTCCACATTAGTGACATCGCCACCCAGCCCCAGCACACCAGACATGATGCGCAGAGCCTCCTGCAGAACCCGTGGAGAGACATGGGCCTTGCCTGGGCCAGCCACCTCTCCAGTGTCCGTCACTAGAGTCTCTAAGGGCAGCACCGCATGGGAACTGAGGACAGTCTTCAGCTCCTCCAGGGGCCCGCAAGCCAGCTTAAAGCCCCCGAGAGAGGACAGCAGCTTCCGAACTGTCTGCTGAGCCTGCCTGCGCACGTGCCGGGTGCAGCCCAAGAGCAGAGCCACCAGGACCCGGAGGTTGCCGGTGGGCCTACGCGAGTGGCCCAGGAAGAGCCTCTGCCAAATGCGGCGCGGTACGCAGGGCATCGTCGGAGGCCATGAGCAGGAATTTCTCGGAAGTGAAAATCTGCTTCTCATCCACCACGAGCTGCCAGGTTCTAATGGGAATAAGAGTGCGCAGGACTCTCGCCTGCCTCGGCCTGCACTTTCCCCTGGTCTTTTAGGGGCGGGTTCTTCTGGTCCCTCACATAGCCTATGTGGGCCCTCGCAGAGAGGGGAAGCCTCATCCACCTGTCCACACTGTAGCCTGCTGTTGCGACAGTTCTCTTGCTTCACAGTCATCTTCTTCATGTATTTGTTTACTTGTTTCTTCTCTCCTCGTCCTGCTGGATTGTGAGCGCGCAAGGGCAGAGACTTCATCTTTCCCTCCAGGTATTTAAGTATCTCGAGTAGTGCCTGGATAGTGTAGGTGCTCACTGAACAGTTCTGAAAGAGCAAACGATACTTCTGCTTTTTTATCTCCAGCCGCCTGAGTAGGCTTTGCGGGGCTTCAGCTCACACTGGGGGAGAGCTCTAGAGAGGGCCCGGGCAGGAGAGGAGGCTGGAGTTTTGACTGAAACTATGTGGTCACCAGAATGCTCTAGAGTACAATGTGGGCCCTTTTATGTCTCTAACATATGAGAGTCTTACTTGCCTTTGTCAGCAGAGAACTAGTAAAATAAAAAAGAAAAAGGAAAAGAAAAAAACCAAAAAAAGAACCAGTCCTGTCCCTCCTCCATCAGTGAGTATGTGGAGGAGGTGGAGATCAACAACTTGCCTTCAGTTCACTGGTGCCAGGCTGCGAGGAGCCACACCCAAGCACGGTGCCGAAAGCCTCACCCAGCGGAGACCAAGGGTCTGGGACTGCACTCAGGAAGGGAAGGAGGTGGCTCCACCTGAAGGAGGGAGATGGAGCTGGTACTTGCTGGATGCTTGGGTTGAGACAGAAATTGTTGTGTTCATGAAAACTCCTCAATCTGTCCTGAGGACACAGCTAATTTACGCTTTCCAGCTTCACTTGTAGAGAAGTTTGATTACATCTCTGAGTTCTGCCAATTTAAGGTTGTCAGTGACTGTACGTGCCGCTTCTCGGCCTGACTCGCACTGCTGCACGGGCATCATGATGTCTCCCCTGCCAGGTTGTTATTTAGAGCAGCCTTGGATGGCACACATAGAAGATGGCAGAGTCTGCGTGCATCTCGGTCCTGGATGCCAGA
>NDGN011303552.1:0-10862 GCA_002564285.1 Tympanoctomys barrerae
AAGAAAGAAAGAAAGAAAGAAAGAAAGAAAGAAAGAAAGAAAGAAAGAAAGAAAGACAAAGAGGCCAGGCACAAGGAGATACCCTCTCCATATTACCATTCCTGTGTTCTGCTTCCTTCAATCAAATGTCTAAGCTTACATTCAGCAATGAGCACATCAGGGGATTAATCTACTTATGAGGTTAGGATCACCATGATGTAACCACTCTCCAAAAGCTCTACCTCTGAACATACACACCTTTTGGGATACATTTTTTTAATCCAAATCACAACAACCTGACAATACAGCCTGACTGAATTCATAGCTTTTGTCTGCTTAATATGAAGAACATATTTTTTTAAAATAACTGAACTAGAAGCATAACATAGTTGGAGTAAAAATTTTGTAACTGTTTTCATGCTCTGAAGGTCCAGGGTTAGGGTGTTCAAAAAAACATTACAAAAGGAAAAAAATCCAGAATAAAGTATTCAAAAGCTTTATCATGACTCTAGCATATTTAGATATCAAGCTCTGAGCAGATTAAGCTCTTGTTCGCTATTTGTCCTCTCCATTCTAGTCAGAGATGAATCCCTAATCCATTCCTCCACAAGACAAATGCTGCTGCTCTACGCTTAGAAGTGTTTCGAATTTAATCACCCTCTTGATAGCTCTGCTTCTGGCCTCATAATCAACAAAAACATTCTTTTTGTCTTGGATTAAACCTGACACCAATGCTCACCAGATTCGAAGACTGCATTCCCAACAGAAACAAACACTATCTGGAGCCTAAGAGAAACATCAGTCAGGCTGTCATTGGCCTACTGTTTCTCATTTGTAGGAAATGGAAATTGAAAAGGCTGGCCATGTGTAGAAATACTAATTGGCTCACTTAGTGAGTTGCAGGTTTTTTAGTTGAAAGACTGTCTGTGCCCCAACAATTCCCAGCTCTTCTGGCTCAGGAGAAGGACTGGTATGAATCATCTGAAGGCTACTTGCTCTACCCAGACATAGTCCAGAGTGAACTGTGCAGTGGAACAGTTGTAGGCATTATTTATTCTAATTGACATCACAGCTTTTCATCGCCGGGACAAAATAGCAATATATACAATTTAAAGAAGAAAGGATTGTAATGAGCAGTGGAATATGCAAACCTTCAGGGCTATAGCAAATCACCTGGATGCTGTGCTTAATAGTGAGAAGAAAGCATGGCTTCAACTAGCTGAGTTTTTACATTAAACAGAAATTTAGGCATTGAGGATGTGCATATGAATGGCATCCCATGGGTCCTCACTGCAGCAGATATGATCCAAACTAGTTTATCCAGAGTTCAAATTGACTATCCCCATTACTGTTTTTACAGAATGTAATTATGGCATCAGCAGATGAGACTGTCTCCACAGCATCGGAACACTAACGTCCCACCAATCTAGTGACTGCACAGAAGGATGCTGTTGGAAGCACCCTGGTGTATTCTTAGTTTTTCTTTTTAGTTCATTGAAGTTTAAACCCTAGAGCCTGCTGCTTAATTCAAGCTCATCCTAAAACCTCAGCTCTTCTGAGGAGTTCTGTATTAGGAGGCTACTGCATGTTCACGCAACTTGTGGATAGATTCAGCAGTCAAAGCAAAGTGCTGAGTTATTCAGTATTTGAACATTGTGGATTTTCTAGGTATTTTCCATTGGAAATATTTTTTATTTCCTCTCAAGGCCATAGCTGATGTATTTAAAGTTTCTTCTCAATGAGGCATTCTATACTTTTCCTCCACAAAGTCAGAGCAGGATTATTCCTATGTCATCAAACTACTGAAGCAGCTGAGCTATTATATTAGTGAAATTAATTATTGAAATGAAGACATGCTTTGTTCTGCTTTAAAGGGAAGATAAAAGCTTGCACAATTAAGAATGGTTTTCTATTACAGCTAATGTGCAGTATGGATTCTAATACAATTAGTTGAATTTGGAAAATTCATTTTACATTATCTATGTCTTCATTTAACACATTTACACATCCATTCCTTTATTCATTCAAAAATATTAATTGAGTGCCTTCTGGGTGCCAAACCTTGTGAAAAAAAATGGAAACACAAATATAAATAAAATACTTATTGTGTTATCTGAAAGATTTTTACTTAGTAGATATATGAAATCCCAGTGCCTCTGGAAGTCAACCGAGTGTCAATTGGATCTTCACAGTATTCCCCAAACCTGACGCATTTCTGAGAATATGTTGTGCCAACCCATTCTATATTCTTTCCTGGCCATAATCCAAATTTCTTTCATAAAGACCTTCACACTTATGTGAAGGTGACATTGAAGGTTCCATCAAGCTCAGTTCTATTAGCCTTCTTATTCCTAAGCATGAGAGCATATCGTTGTTCCAGGACTGTATGTTGCTTGCTTTTTGATTTCTTCCTATTACTCCCTCAAATTTTAATACCTTAGCTGGCCAAGGGCTCTGGCACTCTGTGAAGACATTAACAGAGACTACCAATCCTTTCACAGCCAGGTTTTCAATATACAATCAAAACCAAGTATTCTGTGCTCATTAAGCAACCAATTTTTTTATCCTTGTCTCTCATTCTTTATTCATTTGCCAGATTTATCTTTCTTCTTTTTTTCCTCATTCATCAGATTTTTGCATAAGAACTTAAATAAGAAAATTTTGTTTAAACAATCCTATTTGAATTACACTTTACATTTATATGGCGTATTGTTGTCTAGTATTGTCTTCTTCAATGATACAACTAATACTATTTTCAACTCTTCAATCATACACTGACTGATTTAGTGAGTCAGTTCCAGCCTAGAACTGAGGTGACATCAATAAGACAGTTAAAAAGTATTCATGATTCCCACAGTAGCAATGACTACCTGCATGTGAGCACATCTTTCAAAATAGTTTCCTCTATGATTTTCCAGGTCCTTATAGAGAAATAATTGGTTCCAGGTAAAATTTGAAGGTATGCTTTGGATTACTTTTGTGTCAGAAAATGAAAATTATTTTGAACCCTAAATATATTATGTCAATAGAAAAGTGAAGCTAATCTGGAGTGTCTCACTCTGGTTGCATGCATAATAATTTGAGAATTAAAAGTAATTCATTGACAACTATAGCACAATTAATTATAAAATTCACTAAGTCTCTAATAATAATTGAAAAGAAAAAAAGAGGGTGGCGCTAATAATCTCCATCACAGAATGTCAGACAATGAGTTAGTTGGTGGTAGAATTAGGTGATAGATCAATGTAATAAATTGATTTAGGAACGGACTAATAATAGAGGTTACAACCATTGTGTAAAATATTATGGAGGAAGTATGTATTTACACAATGTCAACAAATGTCAGCTCTCAGTGATTGATTAATTCAATGAAAATTGTACCTTTATAGAGAGCAATATAGTCACTACAACCAGGTGGCCCCAAAACGTTCCCAGTAAAGGTGACCAAATGGAGTAAACTGCACATAATGTCACAAATGATTTTTTTTTTACTTTAAAGAGAATTTTAAAAATGCATAAAACATTAGAAACAATACTGAATTTCAAAAATCAAGATGATCAGAATTCAACAGTGGTTGTTATATGGCATATTGTTGTCTTCAAAGTAGTTGCTGAGATTATCACACTTAGGCATATAAAATTGGTTAAAATAAAAATCTTATTCAATAAACAAATAGAAATTAGCAGTACAATCATCCTAGCTATCCTGTGTATCTACATATAATTTTTCACTTCCTTCTTTCTTTCTCCTTTTCTTCATGCCAGTTCTTTACTTTTGCGGAATTTCTTTCATTTTTACTATATCTATTTTTTATTTATCAGATTATATTTAATCTTTCAGGTTTTTACACTATGAAGACAATATGATGTTTACAAATGATATGTTCTTATCAAAATGTTTAACTTTAATCTAATAATAAGAAAATCATTATGATAGGCAAAATATAGGATACTCTACCAGATATCTGGTCTATTCTCTTTACAAAACTTACTATCTTCAAATAAATGTATTTTGTTGAGAAGGAAGAGAAGAAACTATTCTGAATTCAAACAAGATAAGCAGATATTACAGTAAAATATATAAACTTTGACTGGATATTATATTAAGGGATGAAAATAATTATGGTCAGCAGATTTATAACCTCTTAAAATGTCCACATCCTAAACCCCAGAACATGTGAATATGTTAAAAGACATAGCTGGCCTTACTAATAATTACTGACCTGAAAGTGGTTATCCTAGATTATACCAATGTATCCAATTTAATTGGGAGAGGATACAGAAAAAGTACTGTTACATGCAGTGTGAAGAGACTTAATGGGGCTCTGCTGGTTTTTATGATGGAAAAGAGTATGACCCAGGAGATATGTGGAGCCTCTTAGAATACCAAAAGCTGAAAAAGCACTCTCTGTGGAGCATCCCAAAAGGAATCCATCTTTACAAACAACTAGATTTTAGTCCAACAAGACCCATTTCATGTTTCAGAAATTGAGAACTATTAAGGAGTTCATGTGTGTTGTCCTAAGGTACTAAATTTCTGATAACTTGATTCAGTCATGAAGGTAACCAATAGAAATTTTGGCATCAGAATTAGAAATACTTAAAAATAAGGAAATGACTTTGGGAGTGGGAAATGGGCACTCTAGAAAAACCATTGAAAACATTATAGAAATAGCCTGGTTTGACTCAGAAAGACTACTAGAAATGTAAATATTGAAGTCTTTTTCAGTAAGTGCACAGGAGAAAATGAGGAAGTTGTTATGGGCAACAGGAAGAAAGGTCTTTGTTCTATAGCTGCACCCAGATTAGAAGGGTTGGTTCTGTTTCTATGTCTAAAACAATCATTTCACACTCTAGATCTGCATATTTACCCAAGGAGCTTTGAAAGGGAAATTCTGAAGGTGCATTTGGGCTTCTCTTCAATTCTCATAGTAAAATGAGAGAGAAAAGAGTCTGTGGAAAGAATTCTCCAGTGACAAAGAAATGAAGAATTAATGGCTTGAGAAACTTGCAGTGACTAGATTCTGAAAAATGGCCACATTTTGGAGATTCATTGCCAGTAAGGCATGCTCTGAAGACAAGTCAAAGATGTGACTAGATAACCTCAGGCTAGCATCTAAAAGGTTGAAAATTCAGAGCATTGAGTCACAGAGGGTTAATTGAAGAGGTCAGGTATGTGATTCATGGATTCCCTCAATGTAATTTAGAATCGCTGGGAGAAGCCTCTTATATAATTGACTGAATCTCTGTGACATACACTAGACATAAACAAAGTCTTTAAGAATTTCATAGAACAAAAATATTGCAAAGGGATCTTAAGGGAAGTATAGTTCACCCACTTAATCTCTATGGAAACAAAATTAGTAGTGACAATTAAATGGCTATTTTTCCATATTTTGTCATTTGATTGAATAAAATGTATGCATTATTTTGGTAAAAAAATGTTGCCAGTGAAATTTGCATTGATGCTTTTTTTTTTTCTTTTTACAAAATAAAGTGTTTGAAGAAAAGAATATTTAGGGTCTCAGGTAGAATAAAACACAAAAGCCTTTCTTCTTTGGGTTTTCTCGTTAATTAACAATGCACAGGTAAATAATTAAGTATCAAAGGACCGGTAGTGAGGGTGCTGATTGGTCTTTTACATGAGATCAAAGTAAGGAAAGAGAAAATATAATGTGAAAGATGGCTATCATGTCTCCACAAATCTACAGGAAAATAGAGGAGGTGAATGAATTTACTTGACTGAAAATAGGATAGCTTTCATAAAAAAGAGTGATTCAGGAACAAAAGCCTAACTGCCACAAGAGCCACACATAATTAATCCCAGCCTTCAGTGAGTTTTCTTTTTTTTTTTAATTGGTTATAACTGAAGACTTTTTTTCTCTCCCATTGTAACCCTTTTGGGGGTGGGTATATGATTGCACCATCATTAAATTTTTGGAAAAGGTAACTTGTCTCTGGAGTTCCATAAGTTCAGAGGTAGACATATACTTTTCCCCAGATTATACCATAGGCAGATCACCATCCTTTACTGATTTCATGATGTAATTGGGTACTAATAGGCTTAGGAGATTTTTCCACTTTACATTGATGTCTAAGAGCTGAGATTTTAGAAACATTGGAATGAGGTAAATATATTTTGCACATAGAATAGCTATGAATGTCTGTAGAATCAGAAAGTGCTACATAAGATAGTGGGGGCCACCCCCAAGATGTCCACTCAAGGCCAGCCAAATAGCTCAGAGAACTAAGGAGCCTGCTTAGGCAAGTGATAAGGGACAGAGGTTCCCTAGTGTGCACTGTGGGCCCACCCCCAGGGCATGCTGAGATAGTGATTAAGACTGGGCATGGTGGTGCATGCCTGTAATCCCCGTGCTTGGGAGGCTGAAAACAAGAGGAATACTACCAGTCCAATCTGTATAGTGAGACCCTCTAGACCCTAATGTAGCTGTACCAGCTACATTAAAAAAAAAAAAAAAAGATGTCCACTCAGTATCTAAGTCCTTTAAATGTGAATAGGAAAGCAGAGGACCCAAAATAATGTAGTGTGGGAGAGGTTTAAAGGATCACTGATGGCTCTAGAGACAAAAGAGAATCGTCAGCCAAGAAACTCAGACGGCTTCTGACAGCCAAAGGAAGAAAAAATGGATTCTCTACTAATACATTAGGAAATGAACATGATCCTATTTGTGCCTGGAATTTAACTCAGTGGAATCTATTTTGGATTATGGCCTGATGATATTAAATTTGTTGTTTTTGGTACAGTATGTTTGCTTATAGGAATCTCTTTTAGAAGCAATAGGAAAATTATAAAACTGTAAAGGTTATTGGAGGAAGGTCTTGATTATTTTTTCTCATTGGGACAAAATACCCAATCCCCCAAGTTAAAGGAGGAAAGTTCTATTTAGCTCGTAGTTTGTGGAGCTTTCTGCCTGTAGTCAGCTGGTGACATGGCATGGAGGCAATACTTCAAGGTGACAGAAGATAGCCAAAACAACAAGAGCAAGAAGGGGAACAGCAAGCCTTTCTTCCTCCCTTATACTGTAAACTGCCTACTTCACACAAAAACACTACAGCAGACAACACACTCATACCATCTTCCTGCCCTTCTCTTGCACAGGCTCAGCATGTTTAGAGCAACAGCCCTGCCCCCCTGCTGAGTCACTCAGTTAAACTTCTAAACTTCTCAAGTTGACACACCGTATCAACCACTGCATCCCACCCTTTGTCAACTTGGCCACTAGACAGATTTCTTTAAACCAATCTCCGGCTATAAAGACATGCTTATGGTCACCATTTCAAAACTTGCACATTATAATACAGGCTTAACACTCCTTATTTGGGCAAAGACAGGTGCAAAACAGTAGGGCAAACATTAAGTCCTATAGTACCATGTGAAATAATCTGTGGCAAATTGTGAGCTCCAAAGGGTTTGCATGACCCCCAACCCTAGGCGCTTTCAGTGGTTGTAGCTCCTACAGCTTCTCTCTTAGTCCTACTTTGCTTTATCCTTAAAGATTTCCTTAGACAATCCACATTTTTGGCTTTTTCAACATTCTGGGGTTTCCAATGCACCTTTGGCTTCATAGTCACAGCTTCGCACACTGCACTCTCAGAGGCATACTGCCTGGCCTCCCAGGCCTTTGGAAATCTAGGTAGAAGCCTTCAAAACTCCACATCTTTTGCTTTCTTCGTGTACCTAAAACTACAACCATGTGGATAATGCCAACATCTGCTGCCATTTGGAGCAGCAGCCAGGCTTTTCTCTCTTTTGGATCTCAGGCTTGAGTGTGTATATCACTGGCACTCTGAATCCAATTCTGAGGAACAAACTTTCTATGCTGTTGCTATTCTGGAACATGGTGCTCTGTGAGCTTCTCAAAGCAAAGTCTTCCACTTTTGAAGTTTTGAGTCTGCAAAGATTGGAAACTTGCTACTTCTTTTGGTCATCTTTTGACCATCTTTAATATTCTGTTGCTTCTCAGCAATTGAGATCTCCTCAGCTCTATCTTTGTAGCCTAAAGTTTTACTGGTACTCATTTCTGGCCAAACTCACAACATTCACATTTAAATCTAAATCATTCTACCAACTGTTCACTCTTGATTCTCAAAAGAGGTATGGCTAAAAGCCCCTAACAACAGCCATGCCATTTCCTCAACATTCAACTGGCTTGAAATTTTGTCTGCCAGATTAATTATTCTACTGCCTTTAATCTCAGTCTCAGAGGAAAAAAATGCAGACAAACTTTCTGCCATGCCATAACTCACATCATTTAGACTCCAACAGCCAATGCAGTCCTTTCCAGGAGAAACTTTCTAAACCTGGTCTTTAGCAGCCTTCTAGATTTCTGAGCTCTGACAAGAAACTTCCATACCGAACATCCTAAGATGGTCCAGGTCTACTTTTTCAAGAGACATCTCTGAACCTTTCCAAACTCTTCTCACCTATCATTTCCAAAGGTCCCTGAATTATATGGTCTGGGATAGTCACAGAAATGAATGCCACTTCTCATACCAAATCCTTTCTTGCCTTTATTCTTGCTGTTGTGACAAAATATCCAACACCCAAAGCTAAAGAGGAAAAGTTAATCTAGTTTGTAGTTTGTGGAGGTTTCATTCTCTAATCAGCTGCTAAACACAAAATAACATGGCATAGGGTCAACAGTTCAAAGTGGCAGGAGACAGCAAAAACAAGAAGAGCAAGAAGGGGGAGAACAAGCCTCTTATACTGCCTTGTATTGTAAACAGCCTACCCCACTCACAAACAGGGCAGATGTAGCATTCATACCATCTCCCTGATCTTCTTTTGCACAGGCTAAGGATAGCTACAAATTGAGGACCCTGTCCCCATGCTGAGTCACTCAGTTAAATTTCTAAACTATTCAAGTTCACACAGTGTATCATGGATTACAAGGAACAACTGGCAAATGTGAATATGGAATTCAC
This sequence comes from Tympanoctomys barrerae, assembly GCA_002564285.1. Lineage (NCBI taxonomy): Eukaryota > Metazoa > Chordata > Mammalia > Rodentia > Octodontidae > Tympanoctomys > Tympanoctomys barrerae. Next base: position 8,926 of record NDGN011303552.1, read on the forward strand.
TTTAGATTATATTAAAGGATTACTGCTAATTTTCTTAAGGGACTGGATAATTTTGTGATTTGATTGTAAATCATTTTTATTATTGGTTATTTTTGCAGGACTATTGAAGGGTGAAATAAGAGATTTGTAACTTCTTAAAAGGATCCTACAAAAATGTGCAAATACACATAGAGCAGTAAAAATGGTGAGAAAGAAGGAGAGAAGAAAAGTGAATATGGTAGAAAATAATAATTTGTGATTTCAAGTAAAGTACAAATGGAATTTTACTGTAAAATTCTTTGAACTTTTCATTAAGACTTGAAATTCTTCAAAATAATGTGGGAATAAGAAAGATTTAATGTGCCCAGGAAAATGTGTAACATAAATAATCTTCTTTCTTTTTTTTTTGTCAATTAACAACGCCAAGCAGTAAATGAAGTGTCAAAACAATTGGAACTGAAATGTTAGGAAGATTCATAAACAGAAGAATAGCACATGTCCCAGCATGCTGATGAAGGCCTTTCAGATAGGATGAAACATGAGCTGAATCTTGAAGGCTGAGTAAAGCACAGGGATGTGCTTTCCATGAGAGGATGTGGTGGTGAAGGAACTACATTTTCCACTTCAGAACTCTGAAACTTTAGATGAACTTACTCTTGTTCCCAAAATCATATGCTCATCCTTATCCCATGTTAAGCAGTTTCCACTTGTAAGCAGTCCTATTTTTATAAAATCCTGTTTCTGACAAATGTTGCGATAACCTCACAACTATCACTAGTACCATGTGATTAGATGAACTCTGTCCTCTGCCCTTTTGGAATGTACCTGCTATTTTCAGAAACTCTACTGTTGCCAATGGAATGAACTCCTGTAAAAGTTGATGTGTTCTGTCTTCATGCACAGTGACTCTGACTGCTAACAATGGAGATACTGTCTGCACACACTAAATGAAACTGCTTGTTCTTTATTCCTCAGTCTTGCATGAGTCCTTCTCTGGTTACCTTCCATAATAAGGATCAAGAGTGAGCATCATGGGGGACCAAAGGATGAGTTCATAGCTGTCATGTGCAGGATCTTGATGGCATCTGCTACACTGCAATATTGGGATATAATCAACAATTAATAAAATATATATTATTTTTTGTCAAGATTAGAGCTTTCAGGAAGAATGGGGAAAACAAGCCTAAAACAGGATGGTTTAGTACAGACTACTAAATACGGTGTGGTGATTAGGGTAGAGTTTCAATTCAACTTAATTAGACTTCGGATCTTCAGTGGAGGTTGGTGGTACTCACTTGTAGGTGTATCTGGATGGTTATGAAAATAACCTAGGTGGTTGATGATGGACCCTTCACCTTCTCCTCCAGCTTTCTTCCTTTTTCCCTGCTTCCTGGATACCATAAACAAAGCAGTTCTACTCTGCTACATTCTTCTGCCATGATGTCTTTGCTTGAGGATAGCCACTCATAGGAGAAGTTTAAATCTAAGGAAGGAAGGAAAAAAGGAAGGAAGGAAAGAAAAAATAGACAGTAAGACAAAGATAAAGGCAGAGAAAGGAAAAAAAAAAAAACAGAAGGAAGGGGAGGAAGCTCCACATAAACCTGGGAGGAATTTAAATCTCTCCTTTAAGTTTTGTGTTGGGTATTATGTGTTTACAAAATTTGAAGAAAATATGCTTATGAACATATTTTCAGTGGGAACGTTAATGCTGTTTATTTAAAGGATCCACAGAAGGAAAACAAAGACATGAATTGAAGATCAGTCCAATAGGAGCCCGTGAGATAGCTCAGTGGTCTGAAGTATCTGCTTAGGCAAGCTTAGGCAAAACATAGCACTGTAGTTTAATTCCCAGCACCACGTGCAGCACCAGCCTCACTCCCTAGGAGGGATAAGCAGGCCACTGTCTTAGTTACTCTTCTCTCATTGCTGGGACAAATACCCGACACTCAAAATGAAGG
>NDGN011303564.1:0-12844 GCA_002564285.1 Tympanoctomys barrerae
TCTCTCTCTCTCTCTCTCTCTCTCTCTCTCATTCCCACAGTCTGTCACAATCTCTCATCCTTGACCAATCTTTATCAGCTTCTTGGTCCTAGTCTCTTGGCCCTGTGTCTCTCCTCTCTCTCTCATGCTATTATGTTCACATCAATCACATTCTTGAAGTCTGTCTCCACTGACAAATGACCCAAATCTTCAATGGACCTGCTGATCAGACTCAGGAGAACTTCTTGAACTATGACTTCGTGAATCCTGACAATCTGAAGAAGTACTTCTTTTGGGTTCTCCACGTTGTAACTGATCAATCCGAGATTTTGTTTCTCCTTGATTTACAGGCTTTTTGCATTTTCTCTTGAGCCACTAGGTAGCACTCTCTTTTGACCACTTTTATCATCCCCACTCTGATGGGCAGAATCATTGGGTAGAGAAAGCAAATCACCAGAGGTAATGCTACTATTACTCTGATTGCTCCTTAGGCTATTGTTCCTCTTTTGATCTAATGGTTTGCGATGTGGTGTATCCTCCATAGTCATGTGAGGTGCCTCTACCTTTTCCACCCATGTTCTGTGGCATTTTCTATGTGAGTCTTAACTGGAAAAAGCAGCATTGCTATGTTGAATGAGGTGGCAGAGGTGAACATAATGTCACAGGTGGTGGCAGCAGTAACAGAGGCAGAAGCAAGGGCCAGAGCAGCAAGAATACCAACCATAGGAGGGAGAACAGAAGACAGAGGAAAGAGGGTACTACCAGGAATGGGAGTAGTGGCAGCATGCTCTGATTCTCTCATATTATCTGATCAGGCACATCCTCATCACACCAGTCACTAAAGGCTATATCTTCTTTCTTCTGAGGATCCTCTGGTGTGCCATCTTTACCACTGGACATTTTAAGCAGCTCCTCTTTGGTTGTCATAGGGAGAGTCTATAGACCCCTTTTCTTTTTACTTTGCTGGAATGCTTCTTCATCAGAAATATTAGACTCACCTTTGGATATTTTATGTTTTTATTCAATATTCCAAAACATAAAAAATTAATTAGAACAAATTTCTTAAGATATATAACATATGAGTCTCAAATACAACTTAAAGAAAATGAAATGACAATGGAACATTTTTTCTACAAAGTTCAAAGTCTTCACTTGTTGCTTCTACAAACATCTTGGTTGGGGTAATGAACGTAGCCTGCTATAATCCCCAGTAGCCATCACTAGCAGTGCCCTGACAGGAGGAAAGATATCAGTACCTCTGGGTTGTAGTAGAATTCCTTCCTTCCAATGAGTGACAGGGAGACTCATCCAACCTAAGAATTTGGTGCTATCATTTGACAAAAGTTAGATGTGTAAGCCTCCAACTTTATCTTTGTCAGTACAGTTTAGGGTGAAGACACAGCTTTCCTGTGTATTTGGAGTAACACAGTTATAGCTGAAAAAATGGGATTTTGTCAAAGCTTTTTTTTTGTCCCCAAAGAATGACATTTCTAGATTCTCATGTTCTTCAATTCTAATTCTGGGTTAAACAACTCAAATATAAAACCTAGGGAATTTTTGCTTATTGTTTTCTGAGTTTCAAAATCCCTAGCCAATGTCTTCTAACTGCTTTTCAGAGTTTTCTTTATACATTTTATATGAAATACCCATAGTTTTTATTTGTAGAAAACAGAAATAGAAAAAATTACATCTATCTCTTTTTCTTGATGTAGAAGTACCAAACTTTTTAATATATTGGATTATTTTCTTTCAAGAATTATCTGTATTGATTCTTAGCTATACTTGCTACACTTATCAAGCATAAAACTATATTCATCTTATTTCAAAACTGACTGATATAGTTTTGCATTTTTTTCTTTTAAAAACACTTCTTTTGAACTCATAATTGGATTACTAGAGTGTAAAAATATTAAAGTAGTAATTTAGGAAGAATTGTTTCATCTTTCAGCACTCATATAGCTAAGAACACTATTCTTTATGTTCATATATTTATCATGCATCTATGTACAATTTTGGGGCCTCAAATTTTCCTTCAACTATTTGACCATACTTTTTCATTCTTTTTTTTTTTCAGATGTCAACCTAATTAAATCTTTTGATCACTTAGTTTCTCTAACCAAGATGCTTATAGAAATCTGTATTTAGAGTGTATTTTTTGTGCGGTGTGTTTCTATAGAGCTCTTTTTTAATTTTGCAATTGATTTAAGTACTTTGATTTATGGGTTTAAATTCTTTCATTTTTCAGAGAAATTTGTTTATAAATATATAAGTTCTTATTCCTTACAGATTTCCTGCATATATCTCTAAACAAAAGTTCAAGTTGCCTTGTTTGGTTTATAGTTACTACGCTGCCTCTGGGCCTTTATAGGGCCATCTAGATTGCTAAGTACTTCTCTTTCTTGCTGTAAGTCTAGTGTGTCTTGTGGGGATTTTTCTAGGCTTTATTGGTTCATGTTTTTCATCAGCCATAAAAGGACAGGATATGATATTGACATGGTATGAAATATATCAAACTACCCTGTCAAAGTCCGCTACAAAAAAAGGGAAACATGTTTCAATTCTCTCCTGAGGGCAAATATGAGTTATTACCAATTTTAATTTCCTTGATGTGATGAAAATATCACAGAGATAATTTCTTAGTAAGTGAACATGTTATAACTCCTACAAAACTAGAAGTGTGATGTCTCCTACTGTGGAAGGTTTATGGAACCTTCCCCATTGTCCTAAGAAGAGGGTGTGTTTTCACTTCAATAGGCAACTGGCAGGGAGCAAGACCTAAATCAAAGATGTTATGGAGTAAGAAAAGTTGGTGCTTCTAAAAATGCAATTGCCATTTTACTGGTGGAATGAAAAAATTCCCCAAAGTTGGGGACATATGTGTATGCCATCTAAATAAAAAAAAATACAGAGAGAATAAATCCCTGTTACTGTCTTTTGTAACACCGCCACATTGTTTCTGTGGGATAAGGAAAAATCCAATGTCCAAGGACCAAAGAAACAGAAGAATATGTCATTCTGGATATTCAAAAAGTTAATGAAAATTATACACATGTATGTGTGCTTGGAAAGAGTGCTGAATGTGTTGGTGGTTGCCATGTGGATGTACTTATAGTAGGTCTCACAAAGCACTAAAATCTCCTAAAGTTCTATTCTCTAGTTTTCTTTGTTCTTTTTCCTACATTATATCAGAATTCTAAAACCTTTTGTTTTTTGCCTTACAAATTTGATTTCTCCATAATAGTTAAGCTTGTAAACTTTAAATCCTGTATTCCGTAGAATCACATAGAAAACACAAATTAAAAATTGTGCTTTTATCTATTTCATAGAATGCTATCCACTGTGATTCTTTTCTGTCTTCTTACTTGGGACTTGAATATAACATCTCTGCTCTCTTATCCCTACAGCAAGAGATCCCCTGGATTATAGCTGAATTTAATATTGAAATGTGGTCTGTCGAATACTGATGTGGAATTGTTCCCAGTTCCTTCATGTTTAGACAATACAGAAAGAGAAATCATAAATCTACCATAAATTATCATGCCCAATTCACAATGCAGCAGGCTGAGGAAGTAGAGCACACGCTGAAACTCTGGGCAGACAGTACAGCACAGATCTGAATCTTGGTATCATTCGTTCTCTGTGCTTAGAGAAATGCCATGTTAGCTCCCAGCTTTCAAGATAACAATTTCTGTTTGGCTATGTCAGGGCCAAGTATGAGTTGTAGCAACTTTGGCAAGAGTGATATCCCTCTCCCCCACAATGCTGTCATTCAATTTATGATTGCTCATCCTTTCAAATACAAAAACCCAGAGTCACCCACAATTGTAGGTGGCTCTTCATATGTTAATCCACCTAATATACTCAGTGAGGCCATCTTTATTGCCCCCTTTTTCTCTACTTCCTCTGTCATTCATTTGACTAACATGGTATTAGTTGTCTTTTGCCAGTATCATGTCAGCTGCTTTCTTTTCTCTTTTTTTATGTATTTAGTACAGGGTCTTACAGGGTCTCACTACACCGATTGGACTCATACTGATACTCCTGTTTGTAGCCTCCCAAGAGCTGGGATTACAGGCACATGCCACCACACCCAGTCTCAATCACCATCTTGGTGTGCTCTGGATCGAACCCCAGTCCCTGTGTCTGCCTAAGCAGGCGGTTTAGTCCAGGAAGCTACCTGGCTGGCCCACTCAGTTGTTTCTTGGGATACTGCTTCTTATAGAAGAGATTTTCAAGTTAGTCTGCTACCGAGTTTCATTATATGTAGTTAGAAGTTTTGATTGAATTCTGGGAGGTGTCTTTTGGAATATTTATTTTCTGATCACTGTCTTTCCTAGAAATCCTTATTAAATTCTACACTTGTGTTGATCATCACTTTTAGGCTTTCACAATGACTTTTCCAAAACAAAGCCCTTCCAAGTAAACTAAAATTTCTACACAGACTGGAGACTGGTATGACCCCTCAGATATCAAATAGTTCATAAAATTAGATGAATTGCTGTAATAACTACAGAAGGTGTAGCAACCATACTCATTCATTTTTATCCACTGATTCATGCAGTAATAGTATTAAGCACCAAATTTGAAAGTTCCATGCTGATGGAACTTTAGACTGTTCTGGCTGATCAGAGCAGTGAAAATTATTTATTTAAAAAATTGTCTCAGAGAGGTTGAGGCAAGAAGAACATGAGGAGTTCAAGTTCAGGCTGGGAGATATAGTGAGTTCAAGGCTAGCCTGAACTACATAGCAAGACCTTGTCTCCACAAAACAGAAAAGAAATTGATTTCTCCATTAAAATATATGGGATAGAAAACAATTCAGTGGTTATAACTGGGTGCATTGGAAGCACTCAGATAGGTTATGAGAGCACCCAAGAATGGAGACTCTAAAGAGTAGTGCTTTGTGATACAGATGACAAACACAACGACATTCCATCTCTATTGCAAGATACATGAGATCATCAACTTTTAAAGATGGAAGACTCATTACAGTTCAAAGTCTTAAAAGTTCTATCCTATAGACTCTGTTCGTTTTAGTAGAAGGACAGCACATCATACATGGCCAGATGTTTTGGTGGAGCAAAACTTCTCACCACATGGCCAAGAAGCAAAGAGAAAGGAGGATGGCGATGTTCCATACTCTCCTTCAATGACTGAAAAACCACCTCCCAATATTATTACTTAGGAGAAAGGTTTTACCACATGAACCTTTAATACATAGGACATTCTAGATGCAAAATACTGCACTTCTTCCCTGATTCCCAAAGGGTCATACCCATTTTGCAGTGCTAAACTCATTGAGCCCATCGCCAAGAATATCCCAATCATAACTGTTCAAACATAACTAAAAACTCAAATCTACAGTCTTTTATGAGATTCAAGGCAAATTCACATATAAGCCCTTGTAGGGATTGTTTTTTAAAAAGACAAGTCATATACTTCCAAGATAAAATTACCAAACAAATATTTCCATTCCAAAAAGGGAAGAATAGATATGTAGCAAGGAAAGATAAGATCAAAGCAAGATCAAAACATAGAAAGATATCTGTGTTTGGTGTGTTGGGCACATTTTCACAGGAAGTGGGCTCCCAAGAACTTGGACAGCCCTACCCCCATAACTTCACTGGTTGGTACCCTGATAGCCATTCTCTCAGGCTGGTCTGCTTGCTGCCTGAAACTTCCCTTGCCAGGTGTTTACATATCTGGTATCTTAAACTTTCTGGGGTCTCCACAGCAGCTTTGAATTCATTCTTACAGTTTCATGCATCACACTGTCAATGGAAACTTGCAAGGAATCTATACTACCGCAATTCTCTGACCACTCAGTCTTTCCTTGGAAATCTCAATGGAAGTGACATGACCCTATAATTCTTGCTGTTTGTCTGCCCACAAAACCAGTATCACTAGAGAGACACAGTTGACTGCCTATATGAGCTGTGTCTTGGCCTATTTAAGCAATCACTATCATACCATCTGTGTCCCTTGCTGGTTTAGACGGTAATGGCTGATCAGAGTGATCTGGATTTCTCTTTTCAAAACAATCTACTCAGAAACTCTTTGAAATAAATTTGTACTTTTATCCCTTTAGGCCTGTGTTTAGTGAGGTCTTATTCATTCCTGAGGTGTCCTCAATGCACATTTTTTTTCATATGAGTTCAAAACTCTTGTTTTGTTTTTTTAATCAGTACTAATCTCCTTAGCAATGTTACCTTTCCTTGTTGATAATTTTAAATATGCTCTTTTGCCAGCTAAACTGCAAGTTTTCCAAACCTTTCTTCTCTGTAACATTTTGCTCCTTACTTTTACTGTAAGTTTATTCAAATTTGCTTTAAGAAGAGCCAGTGACACTCATGTTCTCTCTTGATTTACATATTGTACTACCTTGAAATTTGCTCTGCCAGATAAAATTATTCTATCAACTTTAATTTCAGCCTCCCACAAAGTCTCATGACATAAAATGCATTCAACTTTCTTACTATGATGCAACAAAGGCAGGCCCAGTTCAATTTCCAATAGATTATTTCTGCCTGAAACTTCTTGAGCTTAACCTTTGCCATATACAAATCTGTTCAGAATTTTTGGCTCTGAGCCCTCACTGGAATAGCTCATTAACTTTAGTTTATGGCATTTAATGGTTTCTTTAGCCCACTCTTCCTAAAACTTCTTCTGAAAAGCATTTTCAAAGATTACCCCACATTGTCACAGCAACAACCCTACTTTTGGTAGAAAATTTCTGTTAGTCAGCTTTATATTAGTATAATAAAAAACTAAGATACTAGCCTTACAAAAATAAAAGGTTTTCTTTGGTTCATACTTTTGAAGATTTTAATTCATGACTGCTTGAGCCACTGGCTTTGGGGCCTGGTGTGAGGCAGCACATTGTGCTGGTAATGCACTGAAAAAACCATTCTCTTCTAAGTTAGGATGCAGACAAGAAGAGGTATGACTTCATGAGCATGTTTTCCTGGGCCAGAAGACCTATCAGGTTTTCCTGTTTCACCTTCAACCAATAATACCACTCTGAGGAAAAGGCCTTTAACACATGGGCCTTTACAGGATTGAAACATTAGGCCTCCATCACCCTTTATAGTTGTCTGTTTGTCGTAACAAAACTGAGAACTAAGTATCTAGCGCATGAAACTCAGGGAAGGTGGACATATACAAAACATAGCAGAGGGAGAGAGAGAGAGAGAGAGAGAGAGAGAGAGAGAGAGAGAGAGAGAGGAAAACAAAAAAGTTAAACTAAAAGAAATGACAATAAATGTATCACATCTTATCATATTTTAATTGATAGAAAGGATATACAGACACCATTAAACAAAAAAGGCCAGTCAGAGAGCTCAGTAGACTCAAGTGCCTGCTTAGGCAAAGCACAGCAGCTGGGGTTCGATCCTGTATGTGGTGCCACTCTCTGCCACATCTGTGAGCTGCTATGGTGATTGAGACTGGGTGTAGTGGCTCATTCGTGTTATCCTAGCTCTTGGGAGGCTGAAAACAGGTGGATCACTATTAGTCCAACCTATGTAGTAAGACCCTGTAGACCCTATACTAAATACAGAAACAAAACCAAGCCAGAACAGCTTAAACATGTGAAGATGAAATGGCATGAATGACTTAGTTTGTTTATGATTAACCTAATAATGACAATATTTAAGTAGCAAAACACAAAGAAAAATTATTCCACTGGGCAACAGAATCACTTAAATGTATGGTTCTTCAAGGAAAGTTATGTCTGCTAAGTGGCTGACACTGTACATATGTTATTCCTTCATTCAATTCTCCAGATAATCTCAAGGAGTTACTTAACATAGAGAAGGCCGATTTCCTCAAGGTCATAAAGTTAGTAAATATTTAAGCCAAACTTAGGACTAGCTCTGTTTGATCTCAGTCTATGTTTTTTTCATGGTATGTCTGTTTCCTTTAACATATAAATCACATAAGGCCCCTTTACAACAAAGCTTAATTCTTCCCTGAATATACCAAGTCTGAGTCATATAAATGTCTTCTGAATGTCATTAAGTCTATTTAGCAAGATTTGAAATAAACCACAATGTTTGTGAGACAGTGTAGTATAAGACTGTCTGTTTCCAATGTGAACACAGTATTTTATGAAGTCCTGAGCATGCTATGGACTCTCAGCCTCATTCACTTGAAATTAGTCCACCTTAGTCAAAAAACTTTAGTAACTCAGTATATTCAACATATATATGGGAGAGTCTTCTGAGATTATTCTACAGTGGTTGCATTTTCTTACACTTGAGAGTTTATCTCTAAACTGGTTTCCAGTCTAACATGTAGAAAGTTAGAGTGTTGTCAGTATGTGATGATGAGAAAAAAATGGATAAAGAGAAAAATCAATAGCTCTTCTTTGATTCTAAAGAAAAATAAGGTCACAAGGGAATTTGCTCTCCCCAAAACTGGAGAGGCCAATGGACAAATACAGATAGCCATAGCTCACCAGAGCAAAAAGCACCAGAGAACCAAGAGCTGGGGCAGGGAAACGCTAATTGCAACTGATGAATAACACTCAGAATAGGTAAATTGGAGTGTTAAAAACTCCAGAAAAATGTAATTGTTGAGTAGTCCCCACTCATCTGTGGGTTTTAACTCTTGTACCTACCAGAATTTCATAATGAACACTGAGGAAGAATTCCCTTTACATCTAGGAAGGAGAAGAGAAGAAAACCTTTCTGAAATACAATAGACCATCCAGTTATATTTTAACAAAGTCTTCTGTCAGGTGAAGACATTTAGGTAGATCATAATCTGCCCTAGTGTGATCAGTGAGTAAACAACTGAGGAAAAAACAGGTAAGTACTCAACTACAGCCCCTTGCAGCTTTCCTCACAGAGAGGAAAAATAGCCAGTTCTGGTCATTCTAGCCATGCTGTTCCAGTATTTGAGGTAAAGAAAAAACAAACAGACAAAACTGAAGAAATATTTGTGACATCTGCTGTTCAGAGATATACGTTCAATAAAAGACTAAGGCCTAATCATAGCTACTGTAGACTGGATCTTAACTGTTGCCTTAAAGTTCATAGAACTATGACTTTCTCTTCTTATGGTTTTATTGGGAAACTACTGAAATTTAAAGAACTATGGTACACTCTCCTGAACCAGAGGGACTGGGCCAGAGTTGCTCAGAACTTTGGGCAACTAGCTTGGCAAGAGAAATCCAGGTACCCACCCCATTCTTCTAAACCAAGGGACCAGGAATTGGACCAAAATGCTCAGAACCATGGGTAACTAGCTTTTTCAGAGGAATTAAAGTGCCTAACCTATCACCCTAAATGAAGTGAAGCACCTGAAATCTGGCAATTGGCCTGGCCAGAGGAAAATGGCAAATCCACTCTAACAAGGGGAAATAAAATGTATACAAACTCCCAATTTAAGATTTGTCTGTTATGTAACTATAGACTCTGTTCCAATGGTCCAAAACCAAAAACCAGTAATTACCAAAGTATGTCAATTTCTAAATTTTGCTTGATATTATTGTTATTGCTAGTTGTACTATTGTAGCTCGGATATCATATCTGTTTTAAGCACCTGTTCTCCTTGGGTAACAATATTGGGAAGTGCTGGGGTAATAATGTTCCAAAGCCTTCACCTAAAGATACAGGACAGTGCCAAACAGAAACCAACATAGCACTTTCAGTTGACTGGGAAGGCAGGATCTTGGAACAGATACAAACCAAGAATCTCTGACCCATAGAGGATATCCTTGAAGAACAGACTCTTGCTAGAGTGGCCTTGATAGTAGTGATATAGCTACCTATAGCAAAATTTAACAAGGTTTATCACAAAAAATCAAAATATAGGTCTTTCAGAAATAGAAAATGACAAGATCAAGGAGCAAAAGACTATCTCAGGGCACCATCTCACCTTGAGCAAGTTGAGGGGATGTAAGGAAAAAAGAAATGGGAAATCACACATATGAAATTAATGGAATGAGAGCAACTAAAGTAGAGAAACAACTCAATATGGATATAGAGGAAATCAGATCTGAAATAATAGCTGAGTTAAACAATTAAATGATAACCATAAAGAAAGAATTTCTGAGTATATCTAAAGAAAACATTAATAAACAAGTAGAGGAGCATATAAATGATAGAATCTATGAATAAACAATAAAGGATAGAAACAATGCAAGAAATAGATTCAAAGAGATATTCAGGACATTAAAAATTTCATTAAAATTTGGTAAAACTGTTTGAATGAAACAAGATAGACTTTCAGGCCTTGAAGACATCCTTGCAGATAGTGACCAGGAGAGGAAGAAAATCTTAAAAATAAGAAGGAACCATGAAATAATAATTCAACAGCTACAGGATGATGCAAAGATTAACAATGTAATACTGATAGGACTCAATGAAAAAGGAATCAATACAAATGTCATAAAGTGACTATTTGCACAAATAGTGGCAGAAAACTTCCCAGGCATGGGAAAAGAAACATATTCAGAGAGGTGAGGCGTATAGCATTGCACTTAGCATCAACCAAAATAAATCTAAACCAAGACATGTAATGAAAAGATTCCAGTAATTCAGAACAAGAATAACATATTAAAAGTTCTTAGAGAAAAGAAACATCATAAATAAAGGAAAGCCAATCAGAATCACAGCAGATTTCACAATACAAACCACCAAGTCAGGAAGAGCTTGGAATGAAGCATTTCAAATCCTGAAATGAAACAACTTCGAACCCAGATTGATGTACACTGCAAAATTCTCTGCAAAAAAATGGAGAAAAAAGACTTTGATGACAAAGAACAAGTAAGGAAATTCCTGGCCACCAAGCCAATACTACAAATAATATTGAAACATATTCTAGAAAGAGATAAAAATAATCAAAATTCCAAGAGCAACAGAAAGAAACTACTTTCAATCCCTGTTTCCACCAGAAAAGAAAAAGAAAGAAAGAAAGAAACTACCAATCAGGGCAAGCAACTAAACACAGAGTAAAAATAGGGAACAAACAGAAGGAAAATAACATGACTTAGCTAAGCCAATACATATCAGTTATAACCATCGGTGTAAATGGTCTCAATTCTCTAATTGTTTTTTAATCTTCTATGTATTTGTTTTTATTTGATAGAGTATCACTATGCAGTTCAGACTCATACTGATCCTCCTGTCTCAGCCTCCCCAGCACTGGGATTACAGGCGTGTACCACCAAGCCCGGTTTGGGTGGTCTGCATTGCACACCCAGGGTTCTGGGCCAACATGGCATGCAGTACTGGGATTGAACTCAAGTCCTTGCACTTTCCAGGCAGGCATTTAGACCACTGACTTTTCTCCTAAACCCCTCAGTTCTCTAAATAAAAGAAATATACTGGCAGAATGGATGAACAAAATCTAACTATATGCTGTATACAAGAAAGACATTTAATTAAAAAAGAAATTCATAGGCTAAAAGTCAAAGGATAGAAAACAATACTTCACATACCAGGAACTCAGAAAAAAGCAGGGGTAGCTATTCTATTTGCAGACAATGTGAACTTCAAACCAAGAATGATAAAAAAATAAATAAATACAGGTCACTGCATATTTCTTACAGGAAAACTCGAGGAGATAATAATCATAAAAATGTATGCACCAAATATGGAAGTGCTCAACTATATCAGTTATAACCATCAATGCAAATGGCCTCAATTCTCTAATTAAATTTTTTAATCTGTTATTTATTTGTCATGCTTAACTATATAAGCCAAATTATAAAGGACATGGAAAATCAAACAACAAATAACACAGTGTTAGCAAGTGACCTTAAAACCCCATTGTCTTAATGACATGGATCAAGTAGAAAAAAAATAACTTAGCAAAGATGTAGCAGTTCTAAACCAAAGCTTTGAATAAATGAACTTAGCAGACTTTTACAGAGTGTTCTGCCCAATATTAAAGTACACTTTCTTTTCAGTGTCACATGGGACATTCTCTAAAATAAACCACATACTAGTCCATAGAACATGCTTAAATAAATGTAAGGGAATTGAAATAACCCCATGCATATTATCTCACCATAATGCAATGAAACTAGAAATTAATGATGCAAGAAACTACGAAAGCCCCCCAAAACACATGGAAATTAAATAATACCCTCCTCATCAACCACTGGGTTATAGAAGAAATTAAATGATATCTACAACTCAATGAAAATTCAAAAATAACTTAGCAGAATTTGTAAGATGAAATGAAAGCAGTCCTCAGAGGAAAATTAATAGAGGTGAATTCTCACATTAGGAAAACAGAATGAGAAAAACTAAATACCCTAATGCTACATCTCAAGCTTCTAGAAAGAGAACAGAAAGTCAAGCTTTAATCTTGTAGTGAATTTCTGTTAGTTAATTTATTACACCAGCTGAATTAAATTAGCATGACACTGGGTGAAGGAGTACTACCTGAGAATTGTTGCCAGCAGCATAAAGGCAAAACAGGAGAAGCTGCCAAAAACGCTGTTAGGAAAAACTGTTGGAGCGCTTAGAAGCTTCTAGTTCTCTTGGACTGTTCTGGAGGACTTTGTCATGCTGGTCTCCCCAGTGAACTTCGGAGAAGTTTGGGTCCTCATCTTAAGCATTGATTCCTGGCCCTGGAGAGAAAGATGTACACTTCTCAGCCTCATGAAGCTTGTCACATTGGCTTTCCTGAGCAGAAGTCAGCTTTCCTCATCACTTGAGGAGCTAGGAACCTCACTATTGCTGAGGACAGCTGTGGTACTTTTGGAGGAGCTCTGGTGCTTATCTTGAGCCTTACTTCCTAGCTACAGTTCACATCCCTCAACTTGCTAGCACATAGCATTTGTCCCACTGGCATAGACTTTCTAGCTTCTACCACTGACCTTTGGGCCTTTCCAGCACAGATCCATGAA
>NDGN011303575.1:0-12221 GCA_002564285.1 Tympanoctomys barrerae
TGCAGATTAAAACAACTTAGTTCAGAAAAAGTGGCTACTATCAATAACAACAAATGCTGGACAGGCTGCAGGGAAAAGAGAACCCTATTGTTGGTAGAGATGCAAATTAATACATTTGATTGTAGATTCCCCCCAGGGTAGATTCCTCAGAAAACTAAAGGTAGAAATTCCATTTGACCCAGGTATTCCCCTTCTAGGTATTTTCCCTAGAGAATTAAAGACATCCTGTGATGGCGACCCATGCATACCCATGTTTATAGCAGGGCAACTCCTAATAGCGCCATCATGGAAGCGGCCCACATGTCTCTCAACAAGTGAATGGAAAAGAAAATGTGGTATTTATACATCATGGTGTATTACTCAGTCATAAAGATAAAGGAACCATTTGTGGGGAATGGGGGGACCCTGAGACCATCATGCTAAGTGAAATAAATCAGATGCACAAGCTTAAATATTTAATGGCTTCTCTTCTATGAGAAACCCAAAGTATAAGTGATTTGAAGAGCAAAATAAAAGATGGATACTAGAACTCAGGGAAGCAGATCTTTTACAAATGGAAAAGGGACTAGAGTTGGAGGAAGAGAGAAAGGGTCGTACAACGAATTAAGATGTGTTACATACATGTACCAGCTCCTCATTCTGAATGTAACCACTGTGCTATAAATAGGTACTAATAAAAAAGTGGATAAAAAAAAAAAAAAAAAGACTGCATGAGGCTTTGGGGGGACACCTATACACAAACTATAACATTCCCTTAATTTAGAATTCTTTTATGGTGTTAAACATTTTATAAAGCTTAGGTTCTTTGATTTGTAGAATGGCCCATAATCTAGATATGTCTGATTACTGTTTTCCCCTGGCAGGATTTGATAAACATTTGGCAAGAATTCAGGTGAAACCCTTCTTTTTTGTGGGTTTGGGACAGATATAGATGGTGCCTGCAGTGCCTTCAGCCTACTGTGGGTGACGTCTCTCTCAGAAGTCCCTGTTCGTGCTGTGTGGGCTTGTCTGGAAGAACCCTCTTCTCTCACGACCATCCTCCCTGAAGCCTGGTGGAAACAAGTCAGCTGCCCCAGGCTGCAGTGCTGATTTTTGTACTCTTCTAAATTCATTACCTGGCATCCCTGATAGGCCCCTCGTTCCCTCCTCAATGTGTTTAATTGGCACAGAGTCTTGTACGTGGCATGGACTTGTAGTGATCCTCCTGTGTCAGCCTCTGCAGGGCTGAGACTACACACCTGACTTCAGTGGCTGGCTCGGTGGGCCTGGGGGGGAGCCGGCATGGCCTGCAGTCTCAGGATCAAACCTGGGTCTTTGTACTTGCCAGGCAGGTGCTTAGAGCCCTCAGCTATCTCACCAGCCCAATACGTTTAATTTTAATTGAAAGGATTAGTATAACAGTAAAAGATATTCTCTCAACAGGCAAATGAAAACAGCAGCGAAAGCTTTCCATCCAAACATGAGAGCAGTGTGACTTCCCAAGGCTCATGCTCTCTAGGGAGTTCTGAAGTAATTCACGGAGAGGCTGCAGAAGGTCATGTTTGTTTGTCTGGAACCAGTAAGTGTACATATACATTGTATGTTTGCCTTTCATTTGCTCTTACCAATGAGATTGTTTTATTTTCCGTTTCTTTTTTTTGTTTGTTTTTGTTTTTTGGTGGAACCAGGGATCGAACTCAGGTCCTTGAGCTTGCCAGGGAAGCGCTTATTCCACTGAGCCATCTCCCCGGCCCCTGTTTGCTTTATTTTAATGTAGATTCTAAGCAGATTGCTATTAGAAATGCTGCAGTATGTACCTCTTCGATTCAGCGTTAGGAGTGGTTGTATTCTGTGAAGACATTTGGGAATTAGGAACTCATTTTCTGCATGGAAGCAGTTCGCTGTATTTATTCCCTTGAGCTGGTACTTCCTTTTTCATTTGCAGGGTTGGGGAGAGAGCTCAGTGGTCTAAGCACCTGCCAGGCAAGTGCAGGTTCCTAAGTTCACTCCTGGTACTGCATACTGTGCAGGTCCCAGAGCACTGTGTCAGCCTCAGAAACCATGTGTGGTGGCACACGCCTGTAATCCCAGCACCGAGAAGGCTGAGACCGGAAGATCGCTATGAGTCTCAACTGTGTATCCAACAGCTCTTTTTGTGTGTGTTTATTTTGGTGGTACTGGGGGGGGTCAGACTTGGGACCTTGTACTTGCCAGGCAGGTGCCTATGCTACTGAGCTATATCCCCAGCCCTGAGACCCTATATCCAAAGAAAAAAAAACTTCACTTAACAGTGTCCTAAATTTGTCATAGGAGTGTTAAGTATTAGCTTCACATAAAATGATAGGATTGGCAAAAAGCAGTTACAACTTTATGCAAACTGTTATATTGTTCCATTAACTTTTTCTGTTTTTCAGGTCATTTTGTAGGTCCTAGAGATGAGAAGGGTATGTTTCCATTTTCCACAAATACTTCAAATGCTGCAAAGGGAAGAGCAGATCATACCAAAGTAAGTCTAGATTTGTTTTCTTTAAATTTCCTATGAAAAGAAAAGTTTTGTGGGCCGGCCAAATAGCTCAGCAGATTAAAGTGCATGCAGGCAGGCGCAGGGTCCAGGGGTTCAGTCCCCAGGCCTGCTGTGCTGGCCCTGCCCCCAGGGCGTGCTGAGACAGCAGTTGGGACTGGGAAATTGAGACTGGGTGTGGTGGTGCTTGCCTGTA
Source organism: Tympanoctomys barrerae (assembly GCA_002564285.1). Lineage (NCBI taxonomy): Eukaryota > Metazoa > Chordata > Mammalia > Rodentia > Octodontidae > Tympanoctomys > Tympanoctomys barrerae. The sequence continues at coordinate 2,697 of NDGN011303575.1, forward strand.
ATCCCAGCTCTTGGGAGGCTGTAAACAGGCGAACCACTATGAGTCAGATCTAATAGTGAGACCCTGAATACCCTGAATATCCTTCCTTAAAATTTCAAAAAAAAAAGTTTTGTGTTTCTATGTATCCATTTTTTAAAAAAACAGAATTATTGTTGATTCCTAAAAAAATATAAAAAATATAAAAGTACTGATAGTGTTTGTGTTTATATGTAAATGTTTCTACGATTGTGTTAAATGTATATTAAAAAATACATTAAAAATATATATGCATAATTGCTCATGTTTTCCTTAAACATTTAGTGGATTGAATTTAGATTATTCATTTAGAAAGTCTTTTAGCCGAATGTGCAGTCATTAAATAAAAAGAGAAACTAGTCATCTTTTCCTTTGCTCAAATATATTTTCCACTATTTTTGCTGCTTCTGCTAATGACACCCCATTTCTTGTAGGCGTGGACTGCAGTGGTCCTGTCTCACTCTGACTGGCTTACCTTCCTCTCCTTAGCAAGGCTGTGTGCCAAAGGTTGCAGGCTGCGTTCTGCTCTCTGGAGAGGACGTGTGTGGCTCCTCTCGGCCGCGAGGCGGTCCTTTCAGATTCAGTGTTAACTACACCTGTGATTTTCCCTCTTCAGAATAGTGTCACGGTTTACAGTGCTTGGATTAGGACTTGGCTGTATCTTCTTGGGGAACACAATGCAGTCGTTGATGTGTCTTAGTGAAGATGTTTACTGTTAAGGAATGTAAAGCTATTGTGTTTTGACCTATACTTTTATACTTAAAACTTTATTTTGTATACCAGTGTTGGCAGATCACACCCAGCTAATAAATAATGATACTTAGATTTGAACTTGTCTTTTTCACTGCAACGCCAAAGTACTTTCTCTTATATGGAGCATCCTCCTCTTAGCATTTTGACTGTAGAAGCTGCTCATCAGGCTGTTGTGTGTTGCATGTCTCCTTGTAGTAGTGAGGATTGCGGTCAGAGTGTGTGTCTGTGCTCCAGACCATGAAGGCACTGCATGTCTCAGACCAGCGCCACAGGGAGCTCCGCGTCTTCCCAGCAAGTGTTCTTTTAGAGAAGAATCACAAGGGGCCTTTGAGACGGGGCTGGAGAGCGTGGTGTTGGGCGTTGGGCTAACCTGCTGCCTGATAAAGTTGCTCTTGGCTCCTCAAGAGCGTTAATACTGTCTGACATTTTACTCCTATAAAAGATGTGACTATCTGTCTTCATTGGCCTTCATTCTTTGCTGTTTTATGAAGCTGATAGTCACACTAATGGGCTTAAACAGTCTGATACTTTATTGGCAACCATAAAAGTTAAATGTACAGTTCTGTCATCTCATAATGTAGCAGCCAAAGAGAAACTACCTTATCTCTTAAATCTATTGATGTGAGTGTTTGCTGTGAGCCCATTTTACAGTTAGATTTTGGTAAATTGTGCAATATTGGTTAACATGTAGTCTAAAACGTAGTAAAATACTGGATGGTCTCTTTCATGTCATAAATGCTTTATGTCAAATGCCTAATTTTCCCCATAAATGTTAAAATAAGTTACAACAAAGCTTCCTCATTCTCTTTTATTGATTTCTTTTAAAGGAAAATACAGGAGAGGATGTTGTGATGCAGAGCCCCCAAGCTACTGGTGAAAAACTTCATCCTGTGCACTTTCATGCCACTGGCAGCGGTGGTTCCGACCCAGCTGACTCTGTGGCGCAGGGGGCAGGACCTCCGCAGTTGGCGTCAGATTCCAAAACTGCTTTGTTTGAGGATGGATGCTTAAATGTCAAGCCGTCTGCAGGGCCTGGCCAGCAGAGTGTGGTCACAGGGTCTCTGACGCGTGCTTGTGGCAGTAGAATTAATTCCCCTGCTGACCGTTGGGCACCACCCTGTGAAGGGAGAACGTATCAATGTTCCAAGTCCACGGAGCAGAGTGAAGACCGTAAGGAAACTGTTCCACCTTTTCAGATAGGATTTTGGAAATATCTAAGTTGTTTATCTATTTCAAATACTTAGGTTTCTGCAGAGAACACATCAAGTCTTTCGTGCTGTAGTATTTAAATGAAGTATAGATTGTAAAGATTTCTACATATTTTAGTACTGGAGAAGTGTTGCTCTGCAGTAACACTCTTGGACAGAGACCTAGTGAAAGTTTGGGTTGCCCTATCCCTATCCTTTCAGGGTCCTAGTGTCTTGGTTGCCCTTTCACTGCTGGGATAAGATAGCCAAGACCCACAAGTCAAAGGAGGAAAGGCTTATTTTAGCTCAAAGTTTGTAAAGCTTGGCAGCAAGGCAGGGTGGCGTGGCAGCAGGGCACTGCACAGGAGGGACAGTCCATAGCAGGACAGGCAGGGAGCTAGCAGCACGCGTCCCTTTTAGCCCAGCCTGTGGGTTGGTGCCGCCCACACACAGGTGGGCCTTCCTTTATCTACACCCATAACTGTTGTAACCAGTCAGTTCTGGCTTAGTTCCCGCGTAACCTTAATCCATATTCACACACTCTCGAGCCAGACCCCTGAGGAAAGCTGCACTTGGGAGCCATGATACCGTAGTTTTTTTTTCCTCCCTCTTCAGTGTGGACTTGCAGTAAGGCTGCCTCACTGCCGTCAGTGAGCTGCTTTTCTTTTGGGGACATGGATTTTCCTTTTTCTATGTAGTTTTGATCAGACTTTAGTAATGTTGATAATTAAAGTCAACTAAAGAAAGTCAGTTGAGAACATTTTATCATTTTAGTCTTTACATGTATCATTGGATGTTTTTGGAATTTATATTTTAGAAATGAACTTCCCACAGAATGTGGTTTATCAGAATGAAGAGGGCAGGTGGGTCACTGACCTTGCCTACTACACATCTTTTAATAACGAACAAGATTTAAATGTGTCCCTAAATGAGATGAATGAAGACTTCAGATCTGGGTGTAAGTATATAGGCAAGCCCTTGTCATACCATGTTGTTTCTGCTGATGTTGAGATGAATCTGTGTGTGCTGGTCAGCTGCTTTTGATCCCTGGACACAGTGGTCTCCTAGAAGCACTTTGCTGGTTTTTATGGGCACCAAGGTTAGTGCCAGTCACTCTCACTCGTTTCCTTAAGTAAAGACACTGAGCCAGGGGGCTGGCCAGGTAGCTCAAACAGGCTGCCTGTTTAGGGACCGCGGTTTGATCCCTCCAGTGTGCTGTGCCAGCCCTGTCCCTCGGGCAAGCTGAGACAGTGAGCACCTGTCACGCCAGCACTTGGGAGGCTGGAAACAGGAGGGTCACTACGAGTCAGATCTGTGTAGTGAGACGCTGTAGACCCTGTGCTCAATACATTAAAAAAAAAAAAAAAAGACACTGACCAGACCAGCACTCACCCTTCTCAGTAGGCATACCTATGGTACTACAAAGTTAGAAAGGACTTTAGGCTTCGGTTAGTTTCTTTTAATATGCTCTCCTGAGCAAAAGAAATGTTTGGTAAAGGAGCAATTAGAAAAGCTAAGAAATGTGGAAATGATGGAAGAAAGATGACAGGCCCAAGAGCAAGGGGAGATCAGCTCCCAGATCAGACTTGAGGCACGGGTTGCGAGTCTCCCTTGCTTTGCGAGTCTTTGACAGTGGAGATCACTTGAATGAAAACTTAAAAGTAAGTATCTAATGAAAGTCTAGGCTGACCAAATAGCTCAGCGGATTAAAGCGCAGGGGCCAGGGGTTCGATTCCTGGGCATGCTGTGCTGGCTCTGCCCCTGGGGCACCTGCCTGTAATCCCCACTCTTGGGAGGCTGTAAACGGGGAATCACTACAAGTCCCATCTAGTAGTGAGACCCTGAAAACCCTGTAGACCCTTCCCTAAAAAGAAAAAGACCAAATTAGGACAGTGAGGATTTGATGGCCAGATTTCAGGCGAGGTTAGAAGGCAAGAGTGAGGTTCTGGTTAGACTTACTTGGGGAAATGGCGTTGCCATTTACTGAGATGGGAAAGATCAGAGGGAAGTGTAGATTTTGGGTGACAGTGGTTTGAGGTGGAAGTATCAGTGGTTGAAATAGCTATCAGAATTTTGAAGGTAAGGTGCACTGAAAACATACATGTTCAGTAGTGTCTTCATGTCAAAGGATTATGAAGGTCCGAGCTGAACAGTGATTCTTGGCTCTATCACTCCAAATCGTAAGTCCTGTGGTTCCCTGGGTGTGGCAGGAGAGTAAAGTGACACTGTTGTCTTGGAAGTCGACGTAGCACTACCTTGGCAAGTTGAGCCTCATGAGTATCCTATTCATGGCCCAGGGACTCCATGCATGAGTACTTACCTGGCAAACAAGGCTTTGTATTTTACACACACACACACACACACACACACACACACACACACACACACAGTTCATTGCAGCACTCTTTGTTTTAGCCCCAAGCTGGAAATCTCCCGTAGTCCCATCAGCAGGTGACTCAGGCATAGAATGACATGTTCAGCTCTTTGCAGCATGAGGATGCAATTGCTTGGCTGTGTTGACTGAAGTAGTGTACAGTAGGAGTACATAGCACGGGCTTCTGTCAGTGTACAGGTTTGCACACACGCTTGTAGAGTAAGGCTGAGAGTGCTCAGACAAGCGTGTGAGCCTGTGTTAACGCTGGCTGTGTTAACATTTGTGGATCTGGGGGGTTGGCTGTGCAGGTTCAGGCTTCAGTCTGATGGCGCCAGATGTGTGTTTTTGGGGGAGCACCTGTACTCAGATGTGCTGCATTCTTAAAAGCCAGCAATAAACTGGGTGTGATGGTGTACACCTGTAATCCCAGCACTCTGGGAGGTGGCGGCAGGATGATTATAAGTCCAAGCTTCAGCTTATCAGCTCAGTGTCCTAGTGGGACCTTGTCTTTGGAAATAAAAAAATATAAGGGCTGGGGATATAGCCCACTGTAAAGGCCCAAAATTCATTTCCCAATATTATTTAAAAAAAATAAAAAAGATGAAGATAATTGAAATCTTTCCTCTTTTGGCAGGAGTCTGCAGGGAGTGGGTGGGGTTGTCACTGTGTTGTCCAGACTGGCCTTCAACCCCTTGGGTCAAGCCATCTATCCCAGCTCAACCTCCTGAGCTAGGGCTGCAGGTGTGTGCCATCATGTCTGGCTTAACTAGGATTTTCTAAATACAAAAGTCCCTTTAACAAATAAGTATAAAAATCAGCCACAATGGAGTACTTATCAGCCAGTCCGACAGCCAGAGACTTAGATATTTAATACAGATGTGTAATTCTCATCAGTTCATGTTTTGAGATCATGTTAGAGCTTGTGTTTCCTTAGTATTTCATTTTCCTGAATAGCTAAGTTTTGTGCAACAGCATAATGTAACTTTTTTTTTAGCTGAAGTATTGGATTTATTTGCAAAAGACGAAGAAGAATTTAACAAAGAGCATCTATTTATGCAGGTTTGTAATTATTTAATTTAACCAAAGTCTGAATATTTTTTTATTAATTTCAACATAGGCAAAATGCACGTTTCCCTCTGAACAGCTAGTTTCTAATGATTCCTTATTTCTCACATTACAGCTGTGGCTTTCCTTTGTAAAGTATCAGTTGAGCAGCGCTGCTGTGCCTAGTGTACCTCGTGGCTGGCGCTCGAGCTCGGGTGTAGTGCTTGCCTAGCATGAATGGGGCTCTTAGTTTCATCCCAGAACTTCAGAAACTAAGTGAAATGACATGAGTCAATGTTTCTCATTTTATCTGTTTCTTTCCTTTGGGTATTTCAGTAGTTTTTAAAATGTACTTTAATACAAGCTGACCCTATTTGTTTTTAGATAAGATGTGTGCTTTCTAAAGGTCCTTTGTAACAGTAATGGGTTAAGTACTGCAGTGTGTTAAGGCAGTGCATAGTATAAAAGCCAGGTACTCAAATAGAAATTATTATTCTGGAGCTTTGTAGCTATTTACATAAAAAATTGTCCAAGTATTTTTTAAAATTTATTTATTTTTATTTTAATTTAATTTTTTTGGAGGAACCAGGGATTAAACTCAGGCCCTTGAGCTTGCCCAGGAAGCGCTTATTCCACTGAGCCATATCCCCGGCCCCACTGTCCAAATATTTTGCTCAATGTTTTAAAAACTAATTATCAGGTTTTAATTTTGTGTGTGAAAATTAAAATTTCCCGTGTTAGAAGAGCAGAAACAGTGTGTGCTGGAAGGAGGAAAAGAAAGCAGTAATGGCTCTCTGTCTTTCTAGGAAGAAAACATAGCTGCTCAGAGCCCTCCAGCTGCCCTGGGGGATATGTCGTGGGCAGCTGCCATTAATTACAGTTTGTTAAGGAAATCACCGAGCTCGTTGGATCTGGACAAAGATGAGGCCAGTTATCTTCGGCTGTCCTTAGGAGAATTCTTCGCTCGCAGGTCTGAAGCCCTTGGTTGCCTTGGTGGTGATAGCACTGTGAAAAGAGTGAGTATGAGATGTGATCGAGGTGTTTAAAACTACTGATGCCTTCCTAGTCATCCTGTGTCTGTAACAAAAGCCTGTGGCTGGCTGTTTTAAAGAAGAGTCCCCAAGAACTTCTTGGCTCACAGTCCCCAAGGCAAAGTCCAGGATGGAGAAGCCATGTTTGGTCAGTGTCGGGTGGGGTGTGAAAGGGGGGAGGCTCGGTTGCTTTATGACAACACCCTCTCCATAGCTAACCCACTCCTGCATGATGGAATAAATCCCCTCATGATCCCCAAAGCTCTGGAGTCCCCACGCCTCTCAGCACTGTTGTGTGGAACACCAGGCCCCGGTGTGACTGGGAGAGGGCTTCCAGTGAGCATTGTGGGCACTCGGGAGAAGCCTCACCGCTGGGATGCTCTCCCTGCTCATCAGGAGCTTGTTGTTGGGGGTCAGGACAGCACAGCTAGAGTAGGCGGTAGCTGTGAGGCAGAGGCAGTGAGGAGCAGAGTAGGATTGTGCTTACTAGCTCAGGCTCTCGGTTTTGTTCTCTAGTAGTAGGGACTGACCCCAAGTCCTCTTGAATGCTGGGCAAGGAATTCAAGTCTTGCCACTGGCCTGTACCTCTAGTCCTTTTTATTTTATTTTGAGGCAGTCTCTTTTAAGTTTCCCAGGCCAGCCCTGAATTTGCAAGCTGTACTCACCTGAAAGCTGAGACTTACATTTCTGTTCTTTTGTACCACTGGAGATTGCAGAACTGGGGATTGAACTCAGGCCCTTGCGCTTTCCAATAAAGTGCTTATTCTACTGAGCCATCTCCCTGGCCCCTGAAGCCCTATTTTAGAAGGAGTGGTTTGTTTTTTGGTTTTGTTTTTTTTTTTGGCTACCTCATGCTGCCTTAGGGGCAGGTTTGGTGCTGGGACTCAAACCAAGGTTCTATGCTTGTGACTGCACTTGGCCAAGCGGAGCTTTAAACAATTGAGCTATCCGGCAAAGCCCCCGAAGCCCTATCTTAAAATTACCTTTTGAAACAGGGTCTCTCCAAGTTGGCCCAGTTGGGCTTGAGCTTAAAGTGCTCTTTTCTCAGCCTCCTGAGTAGCTGGGATCGTGAGTATGTTCTTCTCGGAAAGTGCAGGCTTTGTGTGAGTTCAGCCTCACTCTAGTACCAGCTCTGCCTTTTAATACGACATTGAGAATTGAAGTCTTGTCCGCCTTAATGTTCTCCTTCTAAAGCGAAAGGCTCTACCAAGGCAGCTCTGGTGAGCCTGTGGCTGTGTGCCACCGTGGGCTGTTTGTCTTAGTGAAAGCTCTAAGAAGTTAGCCAGAGTGTTATAGGGCATCAGAAAGATTCAACTGTGATGGTGCCTGTAAAGCATTTAGGCCAACATGGAGTGTTTCTGTGCCATGTAGTTAGTGGTACTCGCTGTAGAACCTAGGCCTTGCATACTAGGTGGGTGCTCTGTCCCCGAGGCCCAGTGCTGAGGAGAGTGGCACTGCTGTGGTAGGGGTTGGTCGGGTGGGCATGAGGGGAGTGGGATGTGTGGGCTTCCCATAGGAGCTGCATGAGCCTTCAGTGACTGGGCAGGAAAGTGCTGCTCCCATGAGCCTCCAGGCATAGCCCAGTTCTGCCAGCTCCTTCTGCCTGGGTGGGAAGGGCGGGAGGTGCAGGGGAAGAAGGGGCAGAGACTTGGGAAGGAGCACAGGGGTGTGGAGGCTGGGTTGGCCGATGTGCATACACAGGACTTGGCCTACCGGTAATTACTGATTAGAGAGTCTGTCTCTGGAGAGTGTTTGTCAAGTATAGATTTCATAGACTATAGCTGCAGATGCAGTGTTAGGAGTTGCTAGTTATTAGTTGATTAACAGAACCTTTCTGACTGCTGTGTTCCTCTCTTCTCTGTGCAGTGAATTAAGAAGTGGAGGCTGGGGAGATAGCTCAGCTGTCTAAGGGCCTTCTTGGCAAGTGCGAGGGTCCAGGTTCCATCCCCTGCATGCTGTGCTGGCCCTGGAGCCCCGGGTGCACCTTGTAGGTCGCTGAAACTGTGTGTGGTGGTACCTGCCTGTAATCCCAGTGCTGAGGAGGCTGAGGCAAGAGGGTCACTGAGTCTGAGCTGCCTTGTAAGACCCTGTGCCTAATAAATAAGTAAATAAAAGGGTTTTTTAGAAAAAGAAATGGAAACAAATACCTTAGAGGCAAATTTTTCTGTTTGGATGGATTGGGATTTTTAAGATTTGAGATAAATTGAGGGGCTGAGGAGATGGCCCAGTAGAATATGCGCTTGCCTGGCAAGCACAAGGGCCTGAGTTCAATCCCTGGTTCTGCCAAAAAAAAAAGAAAAAAATGACGAGTAATTGAGTTACTTCTTGAACAGATGGCTAAAGGACTGGGGCTAGGCACGGCGCACAGCTCTGTATTCCAGCCTCCACAGGCTGAGGCAGAAGGGTCACTGCAGTTTCAAGGCCAGCCCGGGCTGCACCGTGAGCGGAAAGCCAGCCTGAGCTGTGTAGTACGACCCCTTCCTCCCTGAAAGAGCGAAGCATTAGGTTCTAAAAATCTAGACCTTTTCCCCAGGATTTCTGCATGCATGCAAGTTACTGGATCAAGGGAGGACATTCCCAAGTGGAGCTAAAATATTAAGTTCACTGAAGCACTTCGTACTCGAGACCAAGCCTGAAAGTCGCGTAAGAACACGTGGGAATGACATGTGCTTTTCAAAGCCTTTAGCATAACCCTTTCTGAAACTCAGGCAAGTTCCAGGCACACACAGTCTGAGCATGTGTTTGAAGGCATATTTAGTCTCCAGAAGAAGGCATCTTTACACTGTGAGTCTCAGGTAATAGGAATGTTTTCTTTTTTCTCATTGGCCTTTCACTGATGACTACAACTCACAGCAGGTGCTGAGCAACAATTGTCGAATGAATAAATTATTGTTTTTGCTCTTTTAATTTGGATTTCTTAGTAAAGGTAACTTACTTGCCAATATTAATTTTATTTTTTATTTTTTGCCAATATTAGTTTTACTAGTGAAAAGACAACTAGCATTAAAGAACATCTTTTTTGTTTATGTGTTTACAGGTTTTTTTGTTTGTTTTTCCGCAGAACTGGGGATTGAACTCAGGCCCTTGTGCTTGCCAGGCAGGTGCTTATTCTACTGAGCCA